>WJFB01000262.1:0-78362 GCA_009870185.1 Pygmarrhopalites habei | reverse complement strand
CCAGTACTAAATAGTATGTACAAGAAACAACAACAACATTTTAATCTTACATGAAATATCATGTAAATATTAAAAAGCTGTCACTAATTTCAAACACGTAATTCAATGTTTTTACAGTTGACCTGGCCCCGACATTTTTGGATTTAGCCAATGTCACCATTCCTGCTCACATGGATGGGAGATCCATGGTTCCCTTACTGAACAAGTACATGAGACGGACAGACAATGTCAAAAGTTTCTCCTGGTCTCATACTTTTATCATTGAGAGTTCAGGAAGGAGAGAATTACCTCATGAAACGAAACCCTTGTCTGGGAAAAGACAACATCAAAACCATCATCACAGCAGCAATAGTAGCGACAGATTAACTAGTATTTGCAGTCAGCATCCATATCCTTGTCTGGAAAATCAGAAAAAGTATTGTAGAATGGATAAGAATCGAATTCGTTTTCGAAAATGTCGACTTGGACTTGACTATCAAGAACAAGATATTTTAGGATTTGGTCCTGACATCAATGGAAGGTCCTTTCCTAAATGCCGTTGTAGTCGTGATGTAGAATATAAAAGTAGAAATTTTGATTGGGAAGAAGAGAGGGGCAAAATTGACATGGAGATTGACGAGCTTAAACTAAGGATTAGTAGCCTGAGGGAAAGAAGAAGAAATATGAGAATTCAATGGATTGAAGGGATGAAAGGACAGAATCGTGGGAAACAATTTGTGTGGGCCGAAGGCTTAAATGAAGATGAAAATAATAATAATAATTTTAAGGGTAATTCAAGTTCAAATGTCGACGAGACTGGAAAATCAAGTGATGTGGACTCGCACGGTGATGATGATGATGAGATTGACGACGACGATGATCGAGAAGAAGATGAACTCAAAATTTTGAAATTTTTTCAACACAATAGTGACGAAGAAAGTGATGAAGGAGATGGTGAAACAGATGAACAGCAGAAGTCCCGTCCTACTGACAAAAGGAAACAAAGTAAGCAGAGTGTTCAACCCAATTTTCTCATTACTAGTAGTCCTCCCACTACTACTACCACTACCACTACTACTAATAATTATAATATTTCTATTAATAACAATCGACATCGTAAAGTCCATGGTAAACTAGCAATAGTGGGTGAACGGAATCAAAGTCAAGAGGGAGGAGGAAGGTCAACTCATCGTGGTTTCAAGAACAGACAATCTGGAGGGAGGAACAGAAAATTGAACGTCAACAATTACCGTCATGGTGTTGCCAACGAAGATTATGTAGAACGAGAACGGAATTGTGATTGTAGTGGAATTCTTGGTGATCCAACATTTTTCCAAGGAGGTGACCCAAGGATTTTGAGAATGATGGAAAAGGAAGATAGAAAAAAAAGAAAATTGAAAAGCAAGGTTCGAAAGAAGGAGAAATTTTTAAATCGTATCGAAGATCCAGAAGAACGTCTTTTGGTAAAGCGTTTTAACTAACCTCGTAAATTGATTTTCCTTGTACATTCGAAATATTTCTGCACACATATTGTACTATTTTATTTATTTATGTAGGCTGAGACTTGTGGTCATGAAGAAAAGATGAATTGCTTTTGGCACGATAATGACCATTGGTAAAATACTTGCTAGAAATTATAGCACACTTTCATTGTTGTACAATAGCTCTTTTGCAGTTGATTAATTTCTAGGAAAAATTTATTCATTCTAGGAAAACTCCACCTTTGTGGACCAGCGGCTCCTTCTGTTTTTGTCCATGTAGGATTTGTTTTTAAAAATTCTGTCAATTGTATCCTGCTTTGGTTAATTATGGAAATACTTATCTTATCATGTGTTGGACTTTTGTTTAGCTTCGAATAACAATACGTTCTCATGTTTGCGATCCATCAACTCAACCCATAATTACCTCTACTGCCATTTCATGACGGGCTTTAAAATGTACTTTGACTTGGCTCAAGGTATAATTTCTATTTTCTACTTCTTTCATCATTTGTGATAATTTTTTCAATACAATAATTACAAATGATTAATTTTTTGACCAATTTTTGACGTTTGATTAGATCCACAAGAATTACACAACTTAATTGGAACTTTACCAGCAGATCAAGAGGAATGGATGTTGGCTAAACTTTTCAAATTAAAAAATTGTCAGGTACTTGTAATTAATTAATTAATTAATGTGGGACAATAACTGTAGAATGCTGAACCGAATTTACTGATGAGGAGATTACTACTTTTATTTTTATGTAGGGTCGAGCTTGTTGGTCAGACGAACCGTACATTGAAGCTCCTGAGAATACGGACGATGACGACTCTTCTTCATCTATACAACCAACTATATGGCAACAAATATTTGGAAGGTACTTGGATTTTCATTGTTAGATCAATTGCTACAATTGAAATTTGCTAATCATCATAGTTTGTTTCCATCAAAAGATTTAAACTATTGACTATTCTCTTGTAGATGGAAGGGGAATAAGAAGAAGGCTCACAAAAGTCGCAAGCGACAAAACTAAATGGTTAAAATGAAATTTTAAATGAAATTACGGTCAAGCTGCATGCAGCTCCATACAAATCTCAAAACTGTGGGTCACGCATTTTTAGTGCCAGTGTCAGTGCCATCCAGACGAATATAGATTCTCATTTTTCGTCCTCGATTAATCTCGTACTTGTTTTTTTTTGTTACAACGACTACTTTGATAAGTTTTTTTTCGTTCGCAAGACTTGATTATTTATAAATCTAGAAGCATTAATCTGAGGTACTGTAACTATCTTAATGTGATCATTTCATTATTTGTTATTAATATTATTTGGCGATGGAAAATAGTCTGTATTGAGGCAATATATAATATATGACAAATAGAGAACTATTGATAATAATTATCAATAATTATTATTGTATTTATTACAATTTTTTAGCGTTTCCTAATAATTTACTTAGTTTTTATTTGTTGTTTATGACAGTCAAACTAACAATTCAGACGTCCAATTTAATTTTCTAGGTGAAGGTGAACCTCACGGGAGAGAATTTTAGGTTACAACAAACTGATAGTAGACTGATTAAATTTTGTTTATATGGTGTCCATTGTGCATAATATTAATAATTTTTTTGTTGACATTTATGTCCTTTAAGTCTGACCTAGATAACTTTTGATTTATGTATATTCTAAACTACGCTTTTTAGCTAGCTTTTCAGTATTAACAGAGCAGCGACGATTAATTTTAATATAATATTTTCAAAAAATATTATATTATGTTGAACATGACGAAACGGAGATTTTTCAATTTGTACTAAGTTCAAATGTTGTAGTAGTTGAGACTTAAGTTAACCATCTTATGGATATTATTATTATATACTATGAATTCAAGTGTGTATATTACATAGTATGCGAGGAGAAGTAATTTAGTGAAATTGTTACTATGTACTAATAATTTATTAGTTTTTATTTTTATCACTTTTTTTTGTTACGTTTTATATAATACTACTACTACGTTGTTATCACTGTACATTTAATTAATTTTTTATAGGCATTTGTTTCTTATCAAATAATTTTACATGGAGGATGACAGGGAGGAGACAAAAAGACGTCAAAATGTTGATATTGTACGGTTGTTTTTCTTGTTGTGATAGTTTAAATGAGCGTTGTGTTGATGGAATAGATTCTTCTGTCAAATCGAGAGATATAATAATCATAACATGTGTGTGTTGTTCATATTATTAATGATGATATGACGAATGTCTGGGTGGCCGGTCAAGCCAATGCCATGCCAAAGTATATAAATAATATATAATAGGTGGACATTGTTGTGGTATGATGTACATTACATAAAACTTATGTAATAAATTAATTAAGTCGTTGACATTGTCTTCCCCTTCACTCCTTCTCTTGTACATGCAGTAATGTACATAACAATTTGTTTGTTAAATATTGTAACTTCAATTGTACGAGATCTATCCAATGTTACTCTGTCGTTCAGATATGAAATAAATTATATGGTAAAACTCCAGTTGTTGTTGTTATGACGTACTTTTATACGCAGTTTTTCCGTATTTTGACAGCTTTGAATGTTCCAGCTGGGCTGACACGTTTCAAAAAAATGCATATTATTGAGTCTTGTCGACACTTTTTGTAGTCTCCTGACAAATATCCTTGATGTATCATACATCATGTAAGTATGTTATCTGTTTTTCATTTGCCGTGTCAGAGATTTTTATATTTTAAGTATTTATATAGCAGAGAATGGGGCAAGTTGGTAGAAATCTCCTTCAACCCATTGAAATGCATTTAGCAAAAAATTATTCTTCCTCTCCACCTCCCCCCATATCCTGTCGTGAATTAAGTAATAGGAAAAATTTACAATTATGATTGTTTGCATTGTGTCACCTCGGGCATGTAAGACAAAAGAAGGAGATTTTCTACACCTACGCCTTTCATCTCTTCATTCGAGTCTCAAAATATGCACAGATTTAAATGGTTTAGTACATTTTATTAAATTCAAATAGTCAAATTGACAGATGAAACAGTGATCAACGTACCTATAGCGACAGTATATGGGAACATGAACAATGTGATGAATCTATTGTTCACAGACACACACACACTCTCTTTTTTTGCATATGAATAATACATTGATTACATTAGAATTGATCAAGTTGGATATAGGGAGCTGGGAAGAAGAAGAAAAAGTTTCGAATGTCATTTGAGACAACGATAATGTGTCTTTGGCCCTTTGAAACGTAGTTTAGATATAAAGTGTGAATTTCGTGCGAAATGATTAATTTGGGTGTATTGAGACGCAAATGGAAATGGAAATTGGGTCACATAATTAAAAGGCTATTCGATGGGGAGGAGGAGGGTACGACACACACACACAGGAACAGTACAGGAACAGGGGAGAGGAGATGGGAAATTGTACTGCTAATTTTAGCTAGTTTATGGCTGCCAAGGTTTTATATGTTATGTATACCTATTCTGCTCTCACTCTCGACAACCCTATGTATCTACTATACATACTTACTCTACACCCTCTCTATAGATTTGTGAATTTATGCTTGATCAGTATGTAGGATAGTTTTTAAAAGTAACATTATACTTTGTACGGATAAGTACTTCAAATACTTTCCAGGGTGGTACATACTATGTACTACATAGTTCACTGTTACCAAGAGTACTCCCAGTCAACTTTTATATGTCAAATTGGCAAGTATAGTACTGAGTAGATACTAGATACTCACACACACAGCCACAGCAGTATGTAAAGTAACTGAGTAGTTTCTGGATCATTCATAGATCATTGTAAAGGAATATTTCCTCAGAGTAACCCAAGCCAAATATTTTATAGTATCATGTAAAGTGTGTGTGTGTGTGCTACACATTCCTCAGCGTACACACTAAATGACACACACAGTCACACTACATAAGTATACATGTACTGATATGTAGTATGTGAAATAGTTGATGCGGATGGTGAGATTTATAAAATAGTATTTTACTACAGATTATTCAGTTTAAACCGAATCGGAGGAATTTGAGAATGTAGATCCATAAACTTTTTTTTCTCTCTTCCTCTCTAAAAGTTACTCTTAAAGTAAATCCTAAAAAACTTGAATGACCAACTTGTCATTGACAAGTACTGTCTGGTGTATTTTACAGTCTGAATGCAGAATTTTCCTGGAACTCGTCAAAGGTCAAACGTGGAGAGACTGGAGGTCAATAAAGGGGGGAGAGTTTCATTCAAAGTCACACTATTTTTTAATATTACTTTTTCATTCATCAAAGTCAAGACCATATTAAAATTTGTTAATGAAAAAAATTGAACAAGAAAGGAAATAAGTGACATTTTGGGTACTCTGCACATTAAATCGTAGTGGAACACGCACAAACATTGCAAAACGAGCAAACATTGCAAAAACATGAGAGCTTCTCGTCCTCTCGACTTCTCTTCAGATGAAGAATTTCCCTTTCAGTCTTGCTTGGCAGTCCGGCACGTTCGTACTTAATATTTTCTGGTTCCCTGTCACTTCTTGTCATCCTCTCTTTATAAAGTTTATAGTGTGTCTCTCTAGTCAAGATTCATGTGCTATAATAGTCGCACTGTGATTATCAAGTCCAATTTTATTTTAAGTTGATTTGTTTTTATTGTTGTTCTCCTTCATAAACGCAATAATCAAAGTGACAGGGGTTGGTGCCTTTGGAATCAAAAATATTCTTCGAATTTTTTCTTTTTTCTACTCACGAAAATAGACATTTCGAGTGTTTTATGCGAAAATACAATATATATTATAATATAATATATTTAAAGTGCAATTAAAAATTGCGTCGTGTCTTCAACAATCAATTTATGAACCGTGGGCAATTCTTGATCGCAATGACTGAGATCGGTAAATTACTCTCTTTTATTTCTTACTAATATTTCTTACAAGAATAAGTGTCACTTTTAGAAATTCAGAATTTAGAATCCAAGAATTCCTATTATGTAACCCGGAACAACTTTCAATAGATAAAATAAGCAGAAAAAAACAATATGAAAGTACTAACATTTTTTTAACAAAAGACTGGTCGAGACAGAGAAAAGATTTTTGTGATGATTACTTATGACAAGCCAGTATTGTACTAGTGACATAACCTTGAATTGTTCACCTTCCGTTGTATTTTAAAAAAAATATAGTAATTAAAAATTTACAACAGATTTTCCTCATTCATGTTTCCTCGTAGTTTTAAGAGCGGCTTAACAATACACAATTTTTCTCTTGTTGTTGTTGTCTCCCACATAAAATTGAGGAAAAAATTCTGATTCTCACACTCAACGCGTAAAAGTACTTACAGTTGTTGTTGTTTTCTAATTATCTCATTATTTCTTTCACACACACACACTTCATTGTCCAGTCTTAACTTTTGTTTTCAGTTTACCAAGTTGAATTAGTTCTTGTATATTTCCATTATCAGACAAAATTGTATATTTTACCTAGTCCCTATGTAGTCCGTAAGCGATTATTGTATCGTTTAGATCTCGTCCACCGAATTTCCGGCTTTAAAAGCTAGTAGTCCATATACAAATACATTGTGTATAGTATAGTTAGTAATATAGTAGAGTGAAAATTTTTAGTGTGTTATTGTCCTATAAAAAAACTTTTGTTGTTGACATTTTACAGAAGTCATGAATCGACGTTGGCAGTACAGTAACTTTTCCCCGTCTTGTATTGGGATTTCATCAGGAAATAGATCTACCAGATCCAATGTCGTCAGTCCTTCTCATGGTCTCTCCGTGTAAGAAACTTACTTTTACTTTTTAAAATGTAAATGAAAGAGTGGCAAAGGAGTTTTACATAAATATCATTTTAAATCTCTCTTGTATACTTGCTTGACCCAATGAATCACAGCAGGTCTGGATGTGACATAATGAATCAGATCCATGAAATCAGTGATGGGCTCTACTTGTCCGGTGCAAGAGCGATCAAAATGACAAAAATAAGGGACCTGGGCATCACAACCATCTTCAATGTGACTATAGAGCTCCCAAATCTTCCAATGATAGAAAATGTAAGTAATCTCCAACATACACTTTTCACTGAATTATTTATTATTAGATAGTATTCGCGTGTCCTCCGTCATTTGTCATAAATTTCATCATAAATAGTAAGTGTACTACTACAGATAGCAAAGTATTAGAGAGACAGAGACTCATTCTTAATATATGTGTACAAAAACTTTTTCATCCTCATTTCATGTCGTCACATTGAATTTGCGAATTTAGCCAAAGTAAAAAAAACCTTAGTCAAAGCCAAAGAGGTGGAAGAGAGCACATGATTCGGTTAGTGTATTTGCCTATCTTATCTCACGGTAGCTCTTTTGCCAAAACTAAAATCAAAAAAATGCATCCGATTCCAACGAAGGCGTCTGTTTTTTTTTATACATTTCATCATATTGAACATGAGGAACCTTCCACATATACACAGAATGTTATATTGTACCTCAATATATATTTTGCACAATATTTCCTCCCTATTTTCTCATTCCATGGTCATTCTCCTTCTCTTTCGCATATTATTATTATGTAGGATTTCCACCTCTCACAAAGTATAGTTAGAGGGGTATAGAGGAAAAAAACGGTGAAAAACAACAAGTCGAGTCGGAATGTTGGACTCGGTTCAAAAGATACACAGTTTATTTCGATATTCGCTTCCCTTTTCACATTCCTCAACGATGAGCAATCTTTCTCCCATTGGAATTCCATATACACTTTTCCCTCTCTCTCTCTCTCTCTCTCTCTCTCTCTCTTTCCCCTTTTTTTACGAGCCTCAGATGCACTTAACTATGTTTTATGTTTCTCTCACTCTGTACACATAGTATATAGAAAAATCTTCAAATCCATCCAGAATTAGAATCGGGCAATATCCTCAATTCCTAATCATGAAATTATGGCATTTACAAATGTATGTGTATTTTATATAAATTCTTTCTTTTCCCATTTCCCATTTTTGGTTCAAAATCAGGTGGACTACATTAAAATCGCCATTGAAGACTCACCCTTCTCAAATTTAGGCTACTATTTTGATCGGTACGTTGTATTTAGGTTATAAAGTTGCAACTGAAAAACTACAATACACACTGTACATTTATGTTAACATTGTGATATTTGTTTTTGAAAAAAAGAGTGGCTGACAAAATTGAAGAAGTGAGGCGGCGTGGCGGAAAGTGTCTGGTAAGAAAATAACTTTTTATTAAAATAGTGACCAAATTAATTTTCAAAAAAAAAGTAATTTAGAATTGTCTCCCTACATAATCCTTTTAATATTGTGTCTCTTTAGGTTCATTGTGTTGCAGGAGTTTCTCGCTCTGCATCTTTGTGTATTGCCTATCTGATAAAACACAAACGAATGACTTTAAGGAAAGCTTACCAACATGTAAAGGTGAGGAAAAATCATCATTTCGGTTCAAATTGTAGTAAGTATTAAATATGAAGTATGTATTTAGTACTAGATAGGTCAGACACTCACAAACCCCAACAGTTCCCCAAGAAATAATCCTGTTATAATTATTTGGGAAAAAACAATTTTCATACACCTACATATACATGGTAGGAGGATCCATCTTGTACTCGTATGTCATGTCAAGATATCGTGTCGTCCTCATCGCCTCCATGATCAAACTAACCTTCACAAGGACACTTTTTCTCATTGCAAAAGAAAAAATTTCCTTTTTTTCTTTTCTTGATTGCCTTGTTCCACCATACGATATAATAGAAAATGCCCAGAATTCCTACGATTAGCCGTGCATGCTCATAGCCGTACACACACACAATGTCATACAAATGTTACTCCTCTACGTCAGCCAACAGGAGCGGTATGCATGTAATTGTCATAAAAGTGGAGGAATACTAGAGGAGTACCTATGTTAAGAAATGTCATATACTACTCGTATTATATACGTCCCACGACCTATGTAAATACTACTGGGATTTGCTAAAAAGCTGAAATTCCTCGGGGAGGATTTTTTAGGTTTGTAGAATTCTGAATACTGGGTTACTGGGCATTGGCACTCCTTTAATTATTCCCGTTTGTTGCACCACAACCACCAAGAAAAGACTTTTCTCCCCAATTCTTTGTTTGTGTGTTTTTGTTGGGAAAAGTTTACCTTGAAACAGTTTTTCTGTAGAATTGGAAATTGGACCAGGACTGTCAAGTAATGTAAACATGAGCACACACACAAACACATGACATCAGTGCATTTGTGAGACGTGAGTGTGTGTACAGTATGTGCATGGGAAGTAACTTTTATCGTTGTGCTAACAGCCTGCTTCAATTTCAGTTTCAACTTGATCTAAGCATAAATCTCTACACATTATATTGTATGCATCCTTGCATACACAATATTCTGACTTCATGAGCTTACGTATCCCTGTTTGACGTTCTCGAGCAGTCCTCTTTCTAAATTTTAATGCAAATTACCTTCCTCCTACCCACTACTCCTCGTTTAATTATTGTAAACAACGCATATTCTTATGTATTATAATAGGTAATACTATTTTCATAGTGTAATGTAAACTCTTGTGGCATTTGGATATTGGAGTTGAGTTCTGACGGCTTCCCTCCTTCCCTCTCTCCTCTATTGCAAAAATAATATTACATGTAATGTGAAGGGACAACTGGAAGGATAACTGATAGTATGCTAAAAATAATGATGTTGTAGTATATCATGAAATTTCCTCCATTATGTAGGATAATATTATTGTTGACGGAAAAAATTGGCAATGATGTTGATCTTCTGGTTTTGAATTTATTACATTTTTCAGTCTCGACGTCCTATAATCCGTCCAAATCCTGGTATGTGTTCGTTTTTATTTCATTATATTTTTTAAAATCATGGTGAATTATTTTAATTTATTACTACTCCAATCCTGTAAATTTTCAGTTTTTGTTTACTGTACACTGTACATAAACACAAAAACAGTTTCAGTCTTAAGTAATTGAGTTTGATGAATCCCATGCAGGTTTCTTCCGGCAACTTGTAGAATTTGAAGCCCGTATTCTTGGCCAAGAGACTGTGAGTATGGTGTGGAACGTGGCTGCTGGTGTGTACAGTTTTATTGACTATTTTTTTAAGATTCAAAAATGAAAAGATGTTAAAATTCTTATATCACTGCCACTGCTGATAATGGTGAAATAAATTATTTGGAAATAATATTTCCGAAATATGAACAACGTTTTAACTTTTTTTTGTTTTTGTTTTTTCCCCGGACAAATAGGTGGTTATATTCCAGATCTTTACGAACCAGAGTATTTAAATACTCTCAATTTTCTTAAATATGGATCAACTGATCGGGCTTGGGGCGGTGGTGGTGGAGTCGTTTGTCATCATCGACGATAGAGAGAAAGAGAAATTATGAACAGTTTATACAAAATTTCAACTCTCCAAACTCTTTTACCGTATGACAATATTCTATTCATCCTAACAAGCCCATACACAAACATAAAATATTGACACGAGAAAAAGAGAGTGGGGAGACAAGTGAGAGAAAGAGCATCTATTACAATTATGTACCCAATTATGAACATAAACTTATACATATTATAATGAAAAGCGAAACGAGATACTCGTTAATGAAAATAATGGCTCCGACGGTAATGATTTAAAATGATGAGGATTCAAATGAGAGAGAAAGCAATATATAATGTGTCTCATGATATACATACTACTTATGTAACATTATACAAGTCAAGCTTTGAAGACAAAAAAAAATATTACAGTATTTCAAATGTTACGACTTAACTAATTATTATTATTATATACCCAATCTTCTTTAACTTATTCATCTTTTCCAAAGTGAAAGTATCTTTTTTTGAATGAGTCTGTATTTACATAGCCTAGTGTTTTTTGCAGTTTTATGCTTCATTATTTGTATATATTATACAATAATATTGACTATTCTATAAGTATATCGTGGACTGCTCTTATATCATATAAAACAAAATGTTCTCGTCCTCCAGTCATCTCCATGTTATTCAGATAATCGTTTTTATCATTGTTATCATCGTCACCACCGTTCAATTTGATTCTAGAGATAGAAAAAAGTTAGGTAGTGTGTCAAAGAAAAAAAATAGTGACAATTGTCGTAATTTACAATTCAAACAATGTACGAATGTGATGTACAACAACCAAACGACAAAGTTTTAAAGAAGGAAGGAAAATTTTTTAAAAAAGACGAAAGAAATGTAACCTCGTGATAATTTTTGGATTTTTAAAACGTCAAAAATATCCCACTTGCCTTCCCTTTTGCCTGTTATAAAAATATATACCTACATTAATTGAGATAAAGAAGAACAGTTGATCTGATCAAATTCAATTCTTAAAGTCCCTACTATATAATTTAATGTATATGATATGTGGAAAATATATAAGTACCTTACATGCTATATGATTGTCATAATATGATATAACATATGTTTTACATCAGAATGTGGCCCATGTTAATTAATTAATGTACTTTATTGAAGGCGGGACCAATAAAAATATTTTTCAAATCCCCACATGTCAAACGGATACTGAAGAAAACCGAGACAAACTTCGGGGGCAGTTTTTTCTTTCACCCGTTAAACATACCAAGCATTGACTTTTGCTATCCGTTGTACACTAGAGAAAGTCAACTGTACGACAGTTGACTTCTCATGCACTGGTCAATAATTTGACATGAAAAGAGAAAGAGATTAATTTAATTTAGACGTCTCTCTCTCTCTTTCCTTTCCTCTCGACACGTCAGTCTAATCAAATTTGTATTGTACAGGTTACTCATTTGTACACTCCTCTTCCTCCTCCTCCGTACAATAGTAGTAGTATTGATTTGATTGTACTGTTTTTGTTTCTCAGGCTTCCTTCCTCCTCCCGTCTCCTCTCCCGTCTCAGTCTCTATCTGGATGAACAGTACACATTAAAAATAGTTCAACATTGTGGTACCTGGTACGCCTCCACTAAAGGATAAAAAGCCCTGGTTGTTCAACGGCTATATCCGATAAAGAGGAGAGAACCAAAAATAAAATACCTAGTTCCAGGTGGGCCAAGTACAAAACTACAGAAACTAGAGAAGTATATATAGTTCACACACACAAACAACAGACCATCATCATCATCATCACCATCGTCACTTACTTAAATCTAATCATTAAAGTTTATTTTGGCCAGTCTCCCCCTCCCCTCCCTCCCTTTATCTGTTTAATCGAAGAATCATTGATCATTTTGATATAAATCATGCTCAAACAACACAC
This sequence comes from Pygmarrhopalites habei, assembly GCA_009870185.1. Classification (NCBI taxonomy): domain Eukaryota; kingdom Metazoa; phylum Arthropoda; class Collembola; order Symphypleona; family Arrhopalitidae; genus Pygmarrhopalites; species Pygmarrhopalites habei. Next base: position 65,624 of record WJFB01000262.1, on the reverse strand, counting down.
CTCACCTTTCCTGGTATTATAGTTGGGCTTGATCATGAACGTGTAAAAAGGAAAAGGGAAATGATTTCTTTTTTTTTCGCAACCTTTCAATAATTCATTCAAACCAAATGTCCAGCTACTGCATCCATCCACATATCTCCAGTCTCTCTCTCTTTCTCTCTCTCTCCCTCATATCATTACATTGTACTTGGTCGCGTGTGCTCAGTAATCCCATTAAAATAGTCATGTGTATACATAGACTAGGCAACTTTTTTTATGGACACTGACGATTACCTGGATTTTGATTTCTTTGAGTTGATTGTGTAAATGTGGATGGGGATATGTATTAGCTTTAGTAAAAGGTTGTCCAGTCCAGTCCACTACTGGGTCTGTACAACGTAGAGAGAGAGTTGTAGTTACTGTAAAACCTTTAAAATAACACACCATTCCTGGAATTCCAAGCTGTGAGGTCAAAAATGTGAATGTTTATCCATACTCAAGGCTTGGACAACCAGCTTTACGGTAAACACTGCTGGTCCTTTATTTTTAGCTACATTTTTATAGTTGATGCCTACAGGTAAAAGAAAAGAAGAGGAAAAAAAAGTTTTATGCTCATAAATGATGAACGTCATCACACACTACTACACTATACTCACATTCCCCTCTCCTCCTCATACAAATAAATTGTACCCACTAACTTTTCTTATTTGTTGTTGTGTGTGTGTCATAGGATTGATTTGAGGGTAATAAATTAAGGGATCGTAGGTAGACGAAAAGGGAGGAGGAGGAGGAGAGGTGATTTTTTTTATGACAACCTTGAATTTCTGATTTCTTTAAAAGGTGAGTTGACTCACAAGTAAGTTGTAAAGTTTGGAGCAGAGAAGGAGAGTACACCATCTCAAAAAATTTGCATTCCACTTCAACGCAAAATACAATATTATATTATTGTGTTACTATTGTGTTTGTGTGTGTGAGAGAGAGGGAGAGAGGAAAAAAGTAGTATGGATTGATCAAGTCTTCTTCTCTTCACAATCCCGCATTACATATTGCATGCTCATGGACATTAACAATACTATATGATGAGGATGGCTAGTCATATGGCATAATAATTTATCATTTTTTACTACTACTAGGTAATACAACTTTCATATTCCTCATGTCTAGTTAAACTGCGTGTGTGAGACTTTGATAGTCAGAAAAGTAAAGTAAATCAGAGACAGAGAGAAGAAAAAAAAGATTAGTACTGAAACTTTTGCTTTTTTTTGTGGGTGACCGTGATCAAGTTCAGGGAGAGAGAGAAAGAAAAAAAACAAGTCGTCTTTATTCCCCTGATCGTGTCACATGAAATATCAAATCAAATCAGGAGGAAACCAATGACAAAAGTGTAAAGGTCACCCTGAGAGCGGTATAAGAATGGTTTTGTTTCATACACACACTGCAAAGACAAGTGTTTTTCTTACCCCAAATTCTGCACTTTATCAACTATTCAAAAGGAAATTCGCAACCAATGCTTTCAGCGAATGTTAGTTTTAAATATAGTCTGCATATCTTTGACCTACACAAGTCAAAGTGCATATTATGTCACTGCTTTCCATTAAAGTGGACCGTTTTCTGCGTAAATTTTCTCTTCAAACACAGATTTATGACATCAAATGTGTGTGTGAAGAGAGAGAGAGAGTGCACTTGAGATGTGTTTCTGCTGAGTCTAATCATACTTATAATTAGATTTACAAAAGCAATTAGTAGACGTGTGAACCACAAGTTTAGTCGTGTATAAATTGAACATAACACTCCAATGCCTTGTGTGTCTAAAGGAGCGGAGACAAACGGAAAAAACGTTCTTGTCCTGGTCTACTTTAGTGGAACTGGAAGGACACTCGTGGGCAAAATTCAACAAATCCGAAAATTCCCATTCGGGCGTCTGCGACCCGGATTCCAACCACTCGGTGGCTCCACTCTACAATCCAATTCTTTCAGGATATCCTCGTGCCCTTGTGTGTAAATGTAAATCAGTTGTGCAGACCAAGGGAATTTATTTCTCCAAATAAATTTCCATATTAAATTTATTCTTCTCCTCATAAACTCTTCTGAAATTTCAGAAGATAGTCTGTCTAAATATCAGAATTTTTATATAAAAATTCGGGCTTACAAGAAACCGAGGCGGAGATTCCCAAAATTTGGGAAATGTTGCTGGGAATGTTTCTCAGAACGGATACACATTTTCTAATGGTTTTTCAAATTCGATTGAATGTTACTTCTGCTATGTTATGTACACCCACATTATGTAACATCCGCAAGGATCTTACATTCTGCACTGACCAGAATTAGAATAAACAATGAACGTCCCTAATTATTAGTTCAAACTAAAAGTTTATTTACTCTGTAATTACCTAACTGACAACTGTGTACACAGAACACACACGCATATTCCAATGAAGCTAGCTTTGTATCCTGGACCGGATCTACACACTAAAAATGTAAAAGCTGGATTGACAATCATCAAAAAAATGAGGTCAACAAACTGCAGTTCACATTTTTGAATACCTAGAGCTGAGAGATCACATCGAAGTTGAAGGGTCCACACACACATAGACACACAAGTCATGGCAAAAGCTTCCCGAGTCAGAGACTCTGAGTCTCACAGTCCCTTCCTCTCCTTTTTTTATGAATTACTTCTCTCTCTTTTTGTAGGATTTGTACAGTCATGAAAAGTGTCAGTGGGTACAATTTGGGAAAACATCATGCCTACTGTAGCCTGGAGAACAAAGTGTCGAATCCAGACGTCGTCGTGATGCTACATAGTGTATTTGTATGTGTGTGTGTGAAAAAGAGAGAGGGAGAACACATGGAATGGAACATGGCCAGACTTGGGTGAAGGAATTTTGGAATCTCCGTAGCGTAGATGCGTGTGTGTGTGAGTCTCGGGTAAAACCGGGTACCCCCCGACTTACTAGTAGGCCCAGTCTACCCAAGTTTAGTTCACTAGTGGAGGCTGAAGCTGGAACAGCCACGAGGTTGAGTTGAACTCACACGCTCTCTCTCTCTCCCAATTCACTCTCTCAAACCACACACACACACACGAGCACACACAACAATATTTTCCATCCCCTCCTCTTCAACAAATCAACCACCCAGCCAGCACCAAGGCGAAAAGGCATTGAGAAGACAAGAGAAAAAACTTCACCACCAGACAAACAGTTACACACACACACACAGTCTCACTCTCTCAAGACAAGGTACTCACCCCCCAATTTTAATTCCCACACATCTTAACTACAGTCAACATTTCCTCGTGCTCCCATCTCCTCTTGTCATCTCGTCTTCTTGCATTTGTCTTGTTCCACAAAATTCCCTATTCTTCAAAAGAAGAAGAAAAGGATTGTGGATTGTGTGAGTCAAAAATAGCGTATTGTCCGCTCCCCTCCCCCTCTTATTTTTGTTCCTTCAAGATAAGAAGTCAGAGAAAGTGTGAAAGACGATTTTCCGTCCCTCGTGGGACAATGAAGAAATTCAGTGTAGGAAATTGACATGCTCCCAATTTGAGACAAATCCTGTGAATGAAGCAATAATAAAGCCCCCCTTGTTTTGTTTGTGTTGTTGTTTTTGTGGGGAGGATGGAGACATAAGGAAAATATAATATTATAATGAGCTTTCATCCGGACAAGTCCTCCGGACCTGTTCTTGTTCCTTGGGTTGTCCATGATGATGATGTGGTTGCTCTCTTAGCACATGGCGGTCGTGATGGTGGAATTTATATTGACAAACAACAACTGCCCTATCATCATCATCATCAAAGTCAACAAGGATCCGTCAGTCTGGCCAATTTCCAGTCGTGTCATTTCCCTCGAGGACCAAACCTGGGAATGAGAATCCGTGGAGGTGAAATTGATGAACATCAGAAGACACAAACGAACAAAATGACAACCGGAGAGAATGACAGGGCGAGTGAATCATGTTTCCAAAAGGAGGGAAAGTTTTCACTGCTGCAAGGAATCCGCTGTGAAACTCTTTATCTGTGATACAAATCAAAAAAAGAGTCAATAAATAAATATTTAATTTTTAAAATTCTACGTAAAAATATATTTAAACGCAACCCATCTAACTAAACACGACATGACACAAACTGTATATAAATAAAACTGTTTCGAGAGCGTACCTAAATAAAAAAAACTATAATTGTGACTACAAGGACCCTAATCGCGAAATTAATAATCACACACGTGACAAATTAAAATTGTGACCGTTTTGTGGAGATGTGTAAACCTTGTCTGTGAAAACCTGAGCTGATGTACCGAAATAGAGAAAGAGGATCTGTAAAAAAAATTATGAAATTGTCAAGAGATTAAGTTTTACTCAAAAAAGAGTTGAGGGGAAATGAGAGAGAGAGAGTCAAAAGATTTATTCTAATTTTTGATCAAATTATACTATAAAAAACACAATAATAATATTTTGAAGGATGATTATATTATGACCAAAATATTTTAAAAATATTTGTTGGGAAAAAAAGACAAACTATAATATAATATTATTTTGTCTCTCTTCTTTTCTGTGGAGTTATTCAGGAGAATTTCATCAAATGTACCTACCAAAATAAAGTTTAAAGTTTAAATAAATAAACATGCCAGTTCACCAATTTGAAAATGATCAAGTTTGAATTTTTCAGTTTGTATGAAAGTGATGGTGCTTATACCCAAATTGAGAAGTTGACAAGTTGATAGACATAATGGGGTGGAGTGTCATAATAGCCAAGTTATAATAAAAAAATAATCAGAGCAATAAATTCACGAAAAAAAAGAGAAAATAAATAAAACTGCAACAATGTCCTCCTTCAACGGTTCTTCCACACCGTCAACAATGACTACCAAAAATACGGATGGAGTCACTACGTACGAAATCCGTTGGAAAAAGTAAGTAAAATTTATTGCATATTTTTTAAATAAAAGTTTTCGAAAGCTGGACAAGTACAGACTCCAAAATTATTTATTTAGAGAGAGTTCTTCAAAAGTGATGGGAAAAAATAATTGTTGCATTTCAACGCCACTTGTCATAATTCAGCCATGTATTTTTTACGTAGTCTTACATACCCCACGACAAAGAAAATAATGTCAAATGGCGTGGAACTCTGTACAATTATTTCTAATGAATTCTCTCACAATTCCCTCTCTCTACATGAGACTCACTTGAAAATCTGAATGAAATACAAGAAAAATCAACTCCACACTAATAAACCAATTAACTCAACATTCCTAGCACATAAAAAATACAAAATGTCCTTTTTTCACTAAACCGAATCTCCTTTCAAAAAAAATGATGAATGCAATTCGCAATTAATTTTAGATACTGAATTGCACATGAGTCAAACACTAACCTACACTCTCAACCCTGAAAAATTATTTTCTTTTACATAGCACACTAGCATAAAAATGTCACACACAATTTGTATGAGTGTACTCAAAAAAAATTCCAAAGCACGTCAAAATCTGGAAAATCTCTGACTCTGACCCCTGACTGACGATAATCTGTAGTCAATACCCCGACTGCCACTGTCACACACACACAATTCTCCTTCCATGTTGCCATTACGTAAAAAAGTACTTACGCTAATGTCCAGCAATGTTGATTTTCCCCTGCTCATTACCCACAAACTACTACACACACGTAAGTACGAGGAGCGAACCAGAAGAAACACACACACGACACACACACACACATAATTGCAGTCCATATATTGTAGGACTGCCATACTACTCCAGTACAAATATTATGCAAACTGAGTGTCGTTAACTGGGAAGTCTCTCGCGTTTTTCTTATCACCCTTCACCAATTTCCTGTAGATGAGGAAAATCTTGCCCCTTTCCCCATGCGAGGGCTAATATCCATCCCACTCCTTATATTGTACAATCCTCAATACAAAAATGGAAAGTGATCGTGTGGCCTTAAACTGTGGTTTTGAGTAGCCTAACTAGAACTCCACTTTTACTGTACATACTCGTCCGATAATGTGAGTGGCCCGTGTGTCATGACTCTAATGAGTTTCTCAGAAATTTTTAAGTCATTTGTCCTGGTCATGCTAGACACACACTCACTGTCGATTGTCCTGATGACAGGGTGTGTATTACGTCCCTACTCACTCACTCGTCATGGAGTTGCAAAAAGAGGACAAAAGTTGTGTCCGTCGATCTGTGTGCTGGAAAATATTGTGTAAAGCGGGCAGAGTGTGTGTGAAAAATAGGAGAGAAGAAAAGGTTCTGCCATTTTAGTCCTATCTTATCAATTATCGAAAAAATAACATTATACAGTGTAAAACTCACTCATCCATTCTATTTCATACACAATCCGTTATCTTCTCTCTTTCTCTCTCTCCCTCTTCCCAAAAATGGAGGGACTGACACTCGTACGCCTTGAAACAGAAGACAGGACAGAAAACAAGGGAAATTGATTCAACACTTTGAGAGATAGAAAAGGAGGAAAAAAATCCATCAAGAGATAAAGTCCCCGGGTATTACACACATCACACCATGGTGATCATGATTCACTACGTTATGCTCTAACCCTTTTCCCACCCACCAATTAAAGCTAAAGGGTGTGTGTGTGTCCTCCAAAGAATATGGATGGTCGATGATGATATGGACAAAATTGTGTGACGACGACGAAGAAGAGGACGACGATCAAATTTTTCGTTCTCTGTTTCCACAGTGAGGACTGATAGTCAGTGGATGAGGATAGACAGAGAGAGATTGAGTAATTTGTACAAGGATGGACAATCCATCATTATAGTCTCCACACACACACACACACCACGCACAACAGTACAAAAGAGGAAGTCAGGTCGATGATCTGGGATTGAAAATCTTTATTTTAAAAAATCTTTTAGTGTGAGTGTCTCGTGAACTGTTTTTTTTGAGACATTCAGTGTTGGATATTGACCCACAATTTTAAGTGGGATGAATTTGGAACATAAATCAGGTACGAATAAATAAGAACCATTTTTTTCGAAGAGGAGAAACTAGCAATTTTGTTTTATTCCTTATTAAATATGACTTTGATTTATTACGTCACGCACACAGCAAATACGTTCCATCGCTGGATAGGAGAAAGCACATTTTTGAAGATCCATTTTTTTCCAGAAAATTGAGTGAGATAGTGAACAGGATTTTTGAAATCCTTTCTCCTCTCACTTTCTCCCTTCCCCTTTTCGTGGCTGGAAAAAGGAAGACGAAGAGAAGAGAAAGTTGGAGGTTGAAAAAGTACAGCGTCACTTTGGGAAAAAAATAATAATAGGAATATTAAGAGAATGAGACATAATGAAGGGAGACCCTGTACTTTTGTTCTACACACACACACACAGGGAGAGAGGGAGAGAGTGGTGTACAGTCATACTGAAAAGAATGAACTTGTTCTTGAATGACGAAAACTAAATTGGTCGAGACAGGGACATTCTTTGGGAGAGAGAGAGAAAGGGAGGAAAAGGAAAAGTTTAAGTGTCGTCGTCTACACATTGAAAATATTACACACACACAGTCACACACACGTACACCCAGTGAAAGTAATATAATTTAACTTTTACTTAGAGCACGACGATGAGGAGGGGACTTGCAATTCATAATTTGAATGAAATGGAAATGGAGGCGGTTGAATTCTTCTTCTTCCTCCTCTGACTTCCTCTTTCTTTTCCCCTCTTTCTCTCGCTTTCTCCCAAGACCATGTCAACTCTCCCTCTCCAACTTTATATAAAAGCTGTCAAACTGTAATCACTTTATTTCTGCCACCCATGAAAAACTTCTTGTTTCAACCGCCCCAACTTCTTCCTCCTGGTTGTACTAAACCTCCTCCCTCCTCCTCCTCGGTGGTACTACTGTCTTAATAAATCTTTATCTCTTATTCCCAAACACACACACACACGTTATTCTCCTCCTCCGACGGTACAAATGAAAAATGTGTATATCCACTCATATTATGTAAGACCAGTCTCTCACCGCCGTCTCCTTTTTCTCTGTCTCGAATATTTACTTTTACTTTTTGAATGGAGACAGAGAAAGTTGTGACTTTTTAACTTTTCAATTTTCAAACTGCAATTTGGGAGAAAACTAGCTTAAAAAAACGGGACAACTTAGCTCTACTACACATGGAGGAGGAGGAGGAGTAAATATGTGAGTAGTTGAAAAAGTAAATGAATGAATAATACTCGCAGTTCAAAGTTCAAGTGATTGTCATTGTCCGTCCTTTGATTTTCATGGGCGGACCTTGGTACATACCAAAGGGGTCACATATCAAGAGTTTTAGGAGGTAAGGATGAAAAGAGTTTGGAAAAATGTAATTTCGGGGTTTTCTCCTCCTCCCTCTCCTCCTCCCCCTCCAGAATCCTTTGGTTTAATTCGAAATTCAATGGGATCTTCCCCGTCAAGAGTTTGAAATTGAATACACAGAGACTTGACTTTACTTGGCCTTATCTCCTCTTTTCTTGATCGTCCTCCTCCTCCTCTACGTCTTCCTTATTCACTGAATGACAGTTGAGCCCGAGTTTTTAGTTTTCTCTCTCTCTCCCCTTCTCCCTGATTTGCTCGTCTTTTTCAAACTTTCGGGCGTGACCAGGACATCTTTGTTCATGAAATCTCCTCATCCTTCTTTCTCCTCCTCCTCCATATCCTCCGCTTCTTCCTTCATCCTCGTCCCCTCGTTTCGTTTCTTTTGATAATTTATACGGGATCAAAACTTTGCCCCCCCCCCCTTTGTTCCCTAGTAATAGTTTCCCTGTGTATACATAATGTATAATTTCTGAACACATCTCAAATGCTAATGTCCGTATTATTTCCCATCTCTCTCTCCCTCTCTCTAACACACACACACGTCCTCTTCACCCGTACGTACATACGCGTATAAAATATTGTTCAAGTTTCTCCATCCCCTAAAACTGTCTCCAGTATCCAATCTCCTCCGAGTGTGTTGAGTATTTGAGTGAAAAGGAGAGAATTTTCATTTTAACCCACACACAACTCAACTGAGAACTGGGAACTCAAAAAAACTAGTCCAAAGTCAAGTTGAGAGCTTTTAAAAAGGCTTTCTCACAAACAAATAGATTTCCCTCTAATTTTCCCCTCTTTTCCTACATCTCCTTCTCTTCGAATGGAATAGAAGAGGAGGACCAGCAAAAAAAAGTTTTCAAAGCCAACCGTTTTTCTACAAAAACTACAAAGAGAGATAGAGAGGGACTGAGGGTAAACGTCGCGTCGTCGGAACTTGGGACAGAGAAACACATTTCTTTTTAATGTGTGTGTGTGTGTGTGGAGTGTGGATTTCAATATAATTTAACTTCTTTTAAAAAAACCAATTATGACGAGTCTCAACAGACATTGACTGGAGACACTGGCTCGTGTGTGTACGATTATTCCCTGTACTCTCTTTTTTAGAGAAATAATAACAACAACAATACATGAGTAAAAAGAGACTGTTAAGCACATCCCCAGTTGACTTCTCTTAATCTTCCGCCAGAAAGGAAAAGAGTCTTCCTGGAGGTGAAGAGAAACAATGAAGGGAAAACCTGGCTAATTACTCCCGAGTCTTTTCTCTCTATTTTCACACCCAATTTCTCCATTGTGAAACGTCCATTTGTGAGAGTGGGGGAGGGATCTTTATAATAAAAAGTTATCCTTTACATCATCATCGCAGTATATCCGTGTATGCTGTGCAGTTTTCATTCAAGGGAATTTTCGGTGTGCTGTGGTAGAATGGAAATTGGCAATAGGATTTTCCGCGGCGGGCATCACGCTGCTTTCTCCCTCCTCCTCCCCTTGTCGGTTCCTCATAATCTTCTTCTCTCCCAACCATCAAAGGAGCTCTTTCTCTACACACACAAACACGCACAACACACGGAACATAACACACACATACACAACACACACTTTCCACTCAGCTGTTTGCCTATCGGGGATGTTGAATGTGGCTCCAAAGCAGACACTTTGAAAGCTTTTTTGTCATGATTCCTATTATTATTGAGGGAGAGAAAGAGAGACAGAGTAAGTGGTTAATCTTGTCAACAACTATGGACCAGATAATAGAAACTCTTCTCTCCTCCTCCTCTCTTATATCCAATCCCAATGTCAGTGTACTACTGTGTCCAATAATAAAGTTTTATTTTTGTTTCAATTTTCCCTCCACCTCTCTGTCTCTCTATTGTTGTTAAGCCAAGTTTTCTATTTTCGTCTTTTTGTGTGACAGACGTCGGAGACCTGGGAAAGGACTATGGCTTCAGTCTGTGAGACGAATCTCTTCCCAAAGAAATTTTGAACTGGACGGGGGTTTTCTGGAGGTAAGACTTAAGAGACAACAACAATCTTACTTTCTTGTATTTAAGATGTACATCCATATATTATATTGCGTAGTTGTAGCGTGCAGACTTATTTTGTTGCTGTAAATATTTATTGTATTATAAATTATGATTTCTTCGACTGATAACTGACTTTTGGCAAACACCAAAAAGCTCCACACATCTTTCCTCCTCCCATGATATGATATGTATAGAAAAGACGTTCAGATCTTTCGACTCCCCTCGTCTCCTCAAACTTTTTCACACTCACACAATCACGCACGGAAGAATGGAGAAAAGTTTTTTTTATCACTCCGTGTCAGTCTCATCCAAAAACGTTTTTTCCCGTTTAATGCTTCCAAGTTAAGGACAGCGTTGTTCTTTTTTTATGGCTCTCCCTTTTCCTCCCGTTCCCTTTTTTTCCGATACTCTTTTCCGATTTGGTTTGAGTGACATGGACAGCTGGGGAGTTGAGTCCTCATATATTTATATAGCTAAATATATCTCCGCCTATTTCTCCCAGTCATGTATAAATTCGGATATAAGTGTATCAGCTGCTGATAAAGAAAATCGGATTTTTGCAAGAGGGAGGACAAATTTTTTCCAATTTTTATCATCCCATCTTTTCGTAGCGGGTGATGATGATTCCGTGTACGTGTTTGTGTGTGTGTGTCTGTGGACGGGTTGGGATTATCCGACAAATCTTTCTTGATTTTTATCTCGGTCGAGATTGGAGATTGTCTTGTGGAAATGATGGGATGGGACAAATATTTTGTGATTAATTTGAAGTTATTTTAGTCCGTTTTTCTTAATTCAGAGCAGAGAAAGTGGGAGAAAGTGAGGGAAAGTCATAAATGAATCATTGGGAAATATTTACAGGAGAAAGAGGGAGAGGAGGAGGCCACAACGTCCTTTCTGGGGATTGCAAATAATAGTTGTGGTCCTACAATGTCAAATGTGCCTCAAGTCCCGACTTCCAGTGAAACTAATGGAGATGGTGGAACAGGGACAGGTCAGGAAGGTCAAGGGCCTGTCCCTACAGCCCCAACGACGGGGTGTGAAGGGGATGGGGAGAATGGGACTGACGTGTCCGTTTACCGAGGTATTTTTTCAAAGAATTTTTTTCAATTCATTCATCATTGATGAATCATCAAAAATATGATGCGTATCTGACCTCCTGACCTTGGAGTGACATTGACATTGAGGGTCAAGTTGATGTTTGACTACTAATTTTTCAGGGATAATCATGCCGACGCTCACAAATCGGTTTAAGGACAAGAAACTTGAGGCGGCTTATCAAAGATATGCTTGTCGTCAGGTAAGCTCATTTGTCATTTTATACAAAATTTTCACAGTAGATATCCTTGACTCTAATTAATTTTATTTTTTTCCCGGGCAGCGTCAAAAATCATTGGTGATAGTGAATTTCATCGACCTAGTAATAAAAGTAGTGACACTCACACTCAACCTTTACCTAAGTTACGATTTTGACGACACCTCAACTCCTTCAGATCATCATCAGGACACCACAACACCAACAACCTCAAATTCTGTCAACTGGGTCGAGACAACTGGGATGGAACAAGCACCACTCAGTAGTTCCTGTACTGGACATGCAGAAAATTCATCTGACTGTGTCACGAGTGTCATAATCTGGACAGGGATCAGTGCTACAGGTAGTAATAGAATTGCGGTCACAATAAACACAATTCCTTCATAATTACGTGGTGAAAGTAAATTTTAAACTTTCACTTAGCTAATCTCGTCCTGGGAACACTCGCGTGGTGGAAGCGATTCGCCAATTTGTACCTTCACTGGGGGGCACTTGCTACCTGGGCTGTTTTGTTCTTTCATGGTGAGTTTCCTCCCTCCCCCTACTTTCTTTATCTCTCTCTTTTCTGTGATTATTGACAAGACGTGTCTTTCTCTCTGGACAGGTTTCTTAGGAATAATTCTACAAACAAGTGAACCTTCATCCGTTTTTTGGTATATTCTCTTCGTCATTTTCGTCACATACGCTATGCTTCCGATCCCTCTACCGTGAGTAACTTTCTTTTCACTTTTCCCTTCATTTCTTCGAAATTTTTTGGAAAATGGAAATTCACTTTCCAAATTACATGTCTCTCCTTCCTCCTCACCTTTCTTCACACAAAGCTGGGTTATGCGTGTGTGTGTGTGTTCAATTAAGGACAACAGGATCTTCCATTCTAGGCCCAGCTCTACTTTCCTGTATTTCTCTTTTTTTTGACTCACAACAAGGAAACTCACAAAGCCATAAAATGTCATTCCGGTTGGATGTACAACGTACCCTGTACATGAACAACGAGGAGGGAAAGCGTGTCTGGTGTGTGTGTGGAGTCAAATTGCCCATAATGATAAAATCTCCTAATGGCACTCCTCATCCTCTGCTTTACAAGCTGGACTATTATAAATTATGAATTAGAATTCTCAGAATGGCATAGTATTGCAACACCAACGAAACCAAACAGCTGTCGTTTGTACACATCTATCCTCCGTGTGTGTGTGTTTATGGGGGAAAGGAGATAGTGTATAAATCCTATAGACTCTCTCTCTCATCACCCGTACTCCACATACGAGTGATATACGTGTGTGTGTTTGAAGAGAGAGTGGAAGAGAGAGAGGTTGAAATTTGAATTTCTTCATATTCGCCATTCGCCCACTTACAAAACTACAACGTCCTCATATTATATTGTAGTCATTGTGATTAAAACGAACGTTCCTAACTAAATCGACTCACCGTCTGCTCTCTCCCGATTTGACTGCGTGTGTGTGAGTGTGTGTGTGTGTCTCCATGAAATCTCCATGAAAAGCAGGAGATTTTCTGTCTCTATCTAATACTCAACGAGTAGAGTAGTAGTAATCGTGTGTACTGCGTCAGCTCGTTGTTTCATTTTTTCTCCTCCATGGCTCCAGCTTTCTCTCTCGCTTTCTCCTCCTCCTCTCCCACACAAACACAACCACACAGACATACAGAAAGAGAAAGGCATATCGGGATTATGCAGGGAGTGTCGGGCTGGGTTGTGTTTGTGTGTCGGACCTGTGCATCGTGTCGTAAAGTGGAAAAAAACCTCACACTTTCTTCCATGACCAGGACGGAGTGGACAGGATGGAATGGAATGACACTTTCTCCCTCCCCCACTACAACACATGATAATAATAATAATAGTGTGTGTGTTTGTGGTGGGCTAAGACAAAAACCGCACAAGTTTCTCGGATTTTTGGAGTTTTCCTCCAAAGAAAGTCTACGCTTCGTGGACATCATTTCAGTCCTACAAGGAATCAATTTACACTTGCACAATTAAAGATGACCAAAGGCTCTAGTCCCAGTACATGCAGTCGAGTTGAGAAAATGGTATAAATCAGTGGAGGAAGTGGAGAAAGTATATTATTAAGGGGTTTTCATGAAATCTCAAACCCAAATCAATTCTAGAGCCAATTCATTTTGTATTTGTACATCTCTTTCTCTCTCTCTGTGCGTGTGTGTGGATTCTTCTACATGACATTGTAGTGGTTGCGTTGCAATGTAATTTACCAAAATCAAGAGAGAGAGAGAGAGAGAGAAAGATCAAAACTGGAGAGAGAAAGGAGGAGAGGGAAAAAAGGCTCAATCGTGTAATAAGCCAAAAGCCAAGTTAAATGAGAGAAAGTATGTATGGTAGAAAGGAGATAGGATATATAAATGTACAAGAGAGAGAGAGAAAGCAAGGGAGAAAGCATTGCATTCGTCAAGATAAGACTTTGATCACAAACTTAGCAAACCCAAGAACGTAATAATAGTTTTATAACAGCCTATGGCTGTTGCCTGATTCTCCCTCCTTTCTCTCTCTCTCCCTCTCTCTCTCTCTCTCCACACAATCTCTTCCATTCCACTTGGTTCGTATTCATCCAGGCTAATACATCTCCACATTGTACACATACATACTCTCTCTCCACATTATCTTACGCTTTCTCCTCATGTAATGAATATGGAAACAATGGAATGCTCCATATAGCATTTTCTAACCCTCTTTCTCTCTCTCTCTCTCTCTCTGATCTTCCATTTACCATATATTGTACTGGATTCGTCAAGGATGAACAGTTTTCATCCTTTTGAATTCTGAACCCACACACACTGTATCTGCATGTGTGTGTGTGTGTCGTAATATTAGAGTGGTATATAATAAAGTAAAAAATGTAGAGAAGGTTGGCTGGCCACCCTCTCTCTCTCTCACTCTCTGTCCTGTTCAACTTCCAGTCTACAAATATATTTATGAGCATTGAGTAGAAGAAGCTCCAAGAAAATTCCACTTGATCCTTTTGTAAATCCATTGGGCTTTAATCACACACACACACAAGTAATTATAATGGTGGTAAGGGACAAGCAGACAAGAGTAGTGTAGAGTAGAATACAGGGCAATTGTACAAAGTAAAGTTCCTAGTACAAGTAGCAGTTACACTACTTCTCTCCTGTACTCCTGTCTGAATACTTTTTGAAATTAAATCATTTAATTATTCTCCAGTCTAGAGCTGGAGAGTGTGTGTAACTGTGTGTGTACACTCAAGAGAGAGAGAGAGTACACCTATCGCTCTTTATCACTCTCGGCTGGTTAACACCAAATTCAATGATCGTACGTCCGACTGAGCGCTCCAGTCTAATCGATACCATTCTTTTAAGAGGACAAACACACCACACACACTGTGTGTGTTGTGTGTGTGGTCCTATGTGTGGTGTGTAGTGAAAAGTATGATGAACTACCATCCTTTGAATTTTCTCCGAGGACGACATGTTTTACTATTATTATCATCCTTTTGGACGTGTGTGTGTTGTAGTATGGTGTGTGTGTGTGGGTGGAGTACGGTCTAATGGGTTTTTATCATCATTTAATGTATGATTAATTGCCCACCATTCCCTTCCCTCCCTTTCTTAATCTTGGACTAATCTCAAAAAATTACAGACGAATAATAAAATAATTTATTGTGTGTCCAAATTTGTCCAGGTGGAGTGCTTCTGTCGCTACCGTTACCGCTGTTGTTCATCTCGTCGTCTCCTCGCTACCCAACGAGTGTCAAAATGTGAGTTTTCCTTTCTCATTTTCCCATTAGAATACAAGATGATGATGATACTTTTTACTAGCACAAAAAATCAAGTACACAATCCAATTCATTGCGTAGTAAAAAAAAGTTGTGAGGATTTGTCTGAAGGAATTGAATTTGTGAAGTATGCTTCGAAAGCGTGTGTGTCGATTCTGTTCTTCAGTTGCAAAAAACCGGGGCAAAGTGCCATGAGTTTTTCTCATACTGCACTCTGCACTGTGTGTAGTACATATTGTACGATGTGTATTTACATGATTATTGCAAAAATATTAGTATGGAGTTGTACGAGTGAAATGGGCAATATGGGTTACACTGTTAAGTGCAGAAGAGAGAGAGATAGAGAAAAAAAGTAGGGAAGATCCTAAAGGAAAAACTCATTCATTCATTCATGTACATCGTAAAGGATCTCAGAGAGATTTCACTTCATAGAGAGAGAGTGAGTGAAAAATACACCAAAATTAGCTTCACATCTAGCTTAAGATAATACGTGTGTGTGTGTGTGGAGAGAGAGAGAGAGAGAGAAAGGGGGATTGCGGAACTATTTACTTGAAGACAGAAGAGAGAGAGAGAGAGAGAGAAGAAACAGAACAGTGTAAGAATTCTCTTTTTTTCCTTCTCTGTTTCTAAAATACGGATGATTAAATAGTGTAAACTACACACACACACACACACGCACATACACTGTGTGTGTGTTATGTAGTACATGTAATGGAGATATACAGATTCCGTCTGTCCTGTGGGTATCTAAAGTATTCATCTGTGTGTGTGTGTACTGGTGTACTGGTCTACACGGACCATGGCATGGTTATCTTCCCCGTATTTTGGAATATAGATAAAAGACTGACTTGTGTAGAACCTTCTCTCTTTTTGCACAGCACACACACACAGTACACACAGAGTGGAGTGAGTGTGTGTGGAGTCCTCGCTCTACTCCACTCCCCAAGATTTATTGTTGAAGGGAAGGGAAAGACTTGCTCGATTTTCCCTACTTTTTCTTGTACTTGTATTTTTTGGACGCATTTAAATCCTTCCACATCCTCCCTCCTCGGATCTGTATCATGTACAAAACTCCTGGAGATTCTCTTCTCTTACACAGCCTCTGTACAATGCAGTACAATACACAGAGTGGATGTGTGTGTCTGTGTACTACAGTGCAGGGAATGGGTAGACCAGGCGGGATCTCGTTTCATCCAGTCTGCGGACGAATGTAATGTAATTTATATAAAGATGTGAGAGAGAATGATAGAAGGACAAGGGAGAAAGGATCCTCCTCCCTTTCCCTTGTTCTTTCTCTTTCTCCTATTATCTCCTCCTCCACGATCCAGTTGTACAGCCAGGATATCAGGAGGTAATAACAGGGAAATTGTTCTCCACTTGCAGTCTGGTGAATTTTTTTGCAGGAAAATCCTCTCTCTCTCTCTCTCTCTGTTTGGGAATTTTCAATAGATAGATGTAGAGGAAATTGGTGCATCACACCATAGCGAATCTACAACATAGACTACACAGTCTGTCGTCCTCTTCTCCTCTTGCTGGGCTATGTAACTGCGAAATAGAAGAATATATGGCCTCTCTTTTTGTGCATTACAGACCCACACACACACAAGAGCCTAGATACTAGAGAGAGAGTGAGAGAGATGGGGATACTTAGGAAGTTTTTAAAGAGGCTAGACGAGGATAGACTTGTAAATGCTTTGAAAAATTGCAAACTGATATTGCTTTTAGTTGGACGGAGGGAGAAAGCATGCAAGAAGGAAGCATGCACTAAATAGAGGGAGGGAACCAAAAACCAAAGTTTTAAGGCAGAGAAAGCTAAAAGGCTAAAATCTTAGGACAAAAGACACACAAATGTAGTACAGCATGGCAGTGGAGTAGAGAAACCGAGTTTTGGAAATAAGATTGTGCTGTATATTATAAGATCCCTTTATCCAAATTTATACGTCATCCGGCCGGTTGGTTTTAAAGCTACCATCTCTCTTTCTCTCTCCCTCATTCTCTCTCATATATTTAGTGGTAGTTGAGTTGAAACTGGTACTAGAGCCAGCCTAGTTGATTTAATATATTCATTGGAATGCTGAGAGACGAGGGATGAGAGGGAAAAAAAAACTTTACGCAATTTTATATCCCCAAAATCCGAAAACCGAAATTGTGTGTGTGTTGTCGTCGTGTGTGGTGGGGAGGAGGGAATACATTTATATTGTATTAAATTATACAGTACATCGGATAGGATCAGACAGATCGGATGGGTTGCTTTTGCTTTGGGTGTAAACGTTCTCTGCAAGACACACACACACACACGCTTCTCCTCCTCCGTCTCTGCCTCCTTCGTATCAACATTGAGAAAAAAAATCCGAAACATGTGTAGGACACGAGAATATATATATCTGTCACTACACAGTGTGTGTGTGTGTGTGGAGCTGGTACTGTTGCTTGTGAATAAATAAGCTCTACCGGAACTACGCAATGAAATACCATGAGACAGTGTAAAAGAGGAGGGAGGAGGATTCGAGGGGCTAATACCCGATTCAAATTTAGGATACAGAGAGAGAGAGTTGTACGAGTTACAACTTGAGCACGTTGGAATTTTCTGAATTCATTGTTCCGTGTCTCTCCAGTTTTATTGCGATTTTGTCTGAGGCACACACTCCACATACAGTACCGTCAAACACACACAAGGAGGATGGAGGGGACAGGAGTGCATTGGTGGAGTGTGTTGAGAACTGTGTTGATATACTGAGGACTGAGGAGAAGTTGGGAGGAGAAAGAGATGGAGGAAAAAATATAATACCCGGATAAAATGATTTCCAACTTTGGAAAGCGTCAGAGATGCAAAAAAAGGATGTACAGAAGATTTTCTCTCTCAAAGAACTGTACTAAACTTTATAAAAAGGAGGGTGTGTGTGTGTGAGGGGGAGATACAGGGTTGTGGATATACGTATGTAATTACAGAGTTGGGATTCCGGGATGTAAACCAGGAGCAGCCATGTTATTGGGGTAATGTCTGTGCCTGCTTCATTTTTAAGAGAGGAGAACCAAGACAAATATGGAAATTCGGGAGGAAATGGAGGAGGGTAGTTCCTGCAGTGAGCGAGAGAAAAGAGACAATTTTATTGTCCAAAATCCTAATTCTATTTATTGGTAACTTTACTACTCAAATCCTCCTCCCTTCTCCTCATTCTCCTCCTTCTATTTCAATAGAATTGAAATTGAGCAGTGTAATTTCACGTTTATCTTTCACCACGGAATGAAAGTTCTAGAGAGAGAAAGAAAGTTTTTTTCTACGTTTTTTGTCTGGACAAAAACGTAGAGAGAGGAGAATTGAGTGAAAATTGGTTTACACCCAATTTCATGTCATTCTTGTTAAAATTGTGGAGAATTCTTTGTGGAAATCGGAATACAAGACATACTAAACTTTAGTAGTAAATCAATTAAACTGTGGAATGTAATTAGTATTAAATGCTACATTTTATTTCATTATTTTCCAGTCGGAATGTATTGCTCGGATGGTGGCTGCGGATGCTCTACTCTTTTTGGGAATCAACATTGGAGCTTTATACGTAAGACATTTTTTATATTTTTTTCTTTCCCGGAATTTTTATTAGCTCACAAGACAAAGTGAACATTGTCCTTGGAGTACTGCTGAAGCAGTTAAAAATCATAAGTATGAAATGTGGACTCTGCGTTCCGTACAATTAGAGTACAAATTAATATATTTTTTGCACAATTTCCCTTCCTCCACAATTCTTCCATTGTATCTTGAATAAAGTTTTTTCTCTCTTGTAACAATTTACACTGTGTAAACACACAAATTTCTATTTAGGCGGGACAAGAAAATTGTGCAAAAAATCCTCATAATAAAAAGGTTTTTTATTCCCCTCTCTTTTTTCCCATCCATTTTTAAATCAGAAAAAATATTCCAATTTTCCATCCACACCCACCCCACGCAAGACACACAGACATAAACGTAATTTACAACGTACAGCGTGTGTGTGTATTTTGGAAGAGAGGTCAATGGGAATGTTAATGACGTGAATTCTTGAATCTCATCAAGTATGACTACAGTAGGTACTCTCGTATGTGTGTGTGTGTGTGTCTGCGTGTGTGTGATATTAAGCTATGCATAAACTAAAATGAGATGGAGTGCCAGGGAATTAACTGTCCTTTTTTTATTATCTGTGTATTTGTGTCTGCTCATGAGATCTCGTCACGTACATTTCCCTCTCCTCCTCCTCCTTTTTTTCACCGAAAAAAGAGATGTGTGCTTGTGTGTGTGTGTTTGCGTGTGGCGGTGGTGAAAAAATATTTGGTTTGCATCAGAAATGTCTATTCCATAATGAAATGTTCCACACTCCATTATTATGATCCTAATAGAAATGAACATTGAATCCTTCTCTACTGTCTTAGTCCCTCCTTAGTTTTCTCCTCATTCAAAATTAGAAAGTTGTGTGTGTGTGTGTGGGCTCATTACAATAAATCCAGAGGACAATGACTCTGTAATTAAAAGAGGGAATTTATATTTTATCATCTCTTCCCACACTTCCTTTCTCTCTGAATAAAATAAAGTTTCATCTCTCAAGATTTAATTACCATTTATAATTAAATCTGACTATTTTCTCTGTACAAATTCCAGACTCGATTTTTGACTGACCGGGGTCAGCGCAATGCCTTCCTGGAAACACGTCGCTACCTCCAGATGCACTACAAGACGAAGAATGAGAATGAGAAGCAAGAAAGACTCCTCCTATCTGGTACGATTTTATATGTAGTATTGCCAAATTTTTTTGCACAAGGGATGAAATCTAAAGATAGAGATTCCAGAAGATGCGATTCATCAATCCACAGTCATTTTGATTGTATTAGCTTAGGAAGAAGAAGCCTTTTGAATTCAAAATAGTTTTCAATTCAAAAGACTACCTTTGACCGAAACCTCCTTTCTCCGACATTCTGGAGAAAAGGAAAGAAGGTAAAGATCTTTAGTAAGCAAAGGCCACTTTGAGAATTTGAGTGGCTCATACGATACACTCTCACTCTCTCTCTCTCTCTCTTTTCGCAATGCGAATTCAAAATTTTAATGGTAAAGAAAAGCTTTTCATAATATACTCTAATACATGTCTCCCTCCCGGACTTCCGCTCCCCTTCAAAGAGAACAATGTACTCACTATGCTCGTCCTCAAGGTAGTCTCCTCCATAATGTAGATTCTCCTGGAGGAGGAGGAGGAGGAGAGGAGAGGTAAAAACTGGGAATGGAAAAATCAAGTGATTTTTACGTTTCTCCCATTCCAATAGCTTTGCATGTAACTCATTGTGACTTTCACTTTCTCCCTTTCGCCACACACTGTATGACTACCTCGTCCCTCGTATTGTGTGTCGGCTAGACAGAAAAGGAGGAAAGGGACGACAAGAACAGGGATGGAGGAGGAAGAATTTAAAAAAGGGGAACAGGGCCGTGGCCATGATGGTCATGTGGTGGGAAAAGGAAATGCATTAGAGACGATAAATAAGTGGTGTTCAGGCATCAGGGGTAAAAGTGCTTTTTCCACAATGTGCCTCCCTCCCTGCCTGCCTGCTTGTGTGTGCCTTCGACTGTGTGTGTGTGTGGTGCCTTGGCGGGATTGCCATGATATGGCCATGTTCGTTACACATTTTCGAGTTGCGATTTTCTCTCCCTCCGATCTTCTTGCAGATTATTTATTTCCTCCTAATAAATCTTTGACATGGTGATGGTGGAGAAACTCCTCCTCCTCCCCACTCCATTCAGAGAGAAAGCGAGAGAAAGCTAGAGAGAGAGAGAGTAACCCTCCTTCAGTTTTCTACACATGAAGACTCAAATGGCTGGGCCTG
Source organism: Pygmarrhopalites habei (assembly GCA_009870185.1). Classification (NCBI taxonomy): domain Eukaryota; kingdom Metazoa; phylum Arthropoda; class Collembola; order Symphypleona; family Arrhopalitidae; genus Pygmarrhopalites; species Pygmarrhopalites habei. Next base: position 44,410 of record WJFB01000262.1, on the reverse strand, counting down.
ACAGTGACGTTTTGACTCAGACTTGAATATGGTAGTAAAGTAGACACACACTAAAAGAGAGAGCTGTGTGTGTGTGTGTAGGACCAGCAGAGAATATTTCACCAAAGCCACATTTACTTTGACTCTCTCTTCTTTGCACACAATGGAGAAAGAAGGATTTTAGTGTGGATCAATACGTTCAGAATACTTTTAGTTGTGTGTGTGTGTGCTGCTATTTTTATTTATCAACATTCCCTCTTGTAATACTAATGTCCATTTGTGTTCGACTCCCATGTTTCCATCATGTACCAAAGGAAAGGAGAAAGCGTGGGTGGGTGTGTGTGTGTGTGTTGAAATTGATTTTAAATTGATAAAAAGGGGACCCTTAAAATTATTTTCCCCGCTTTCTCCTCTTTTCGGTTGACGTTAATCCGTTCGCAGAGTTATTGATGTCCTGTCTTGGAAAAAATTCTAAATTCCAATTTTTCCAACATCTCTCATGCCTCGGAGAAAGTCGAGAGTCCGAGGTCTGTCAACATCTTGTCCGACTTTTCATCTCCCTTTGTGCAGTACTTTCTTGTACACAGTACAGTACATAAGAGAGAAAAAAGAGAGAGAGTTATGTAATATTTTACAAGGCTAATGGATTATTCAATCATAATTCTCTCTCTTCCTCCTCCACCTGTACTCTTCCCAGTATTACTCTATTTCCTTTCACCCTTATTCTTATCCCAGGGTCCTTTATGTGTGTGTGTGGAGGATATAGATTATTTGATTCCCTTCCCCCCTGTACTCTGTACATGTAAAGAATACATTTCAAAAGAAATATCTGCCTCTGATGGTAATCATATTCGGAGGTTGACTCCTGCTTTCTCCCTTTTTGTTGTTGTTGAATGGGATAAGACTTTTTTCCATGGAATGTGTTTGACACCCATCATCGTATATCACCATCTTCCCTCTATCTCTCCTTGGTTACTGTGTACTATTCTCTGTCTCACTTATCCATGGATAAAGAATTTGTGTGTGTGTTTTGAGTGGTAATCCTTGTACGATTAACTGTGAAGCTTTGAGGAGCTTCAAAATAATCCCGGGTGTAAACTTTTACTTGTAGCTTGGCTTCTCCTCCTCCTTGTTGTTTGTGAGAAGGAGGGCACACACACGCACACAACACACACAGCACAACAAGGAGGAGGGAGAAAGGATAACTTTGTGGTTTTCTGTTGTAGTTTATGAATAATAAATTATTCTTGCAATTAAAATGAGAGTCGGATTTTGAGAGAGAGAGAGTTGGAAGTAAATGAATATCTTAGCCAAGTTTAGTTAGAAACAATGCCACACACACAGACACATACACACAAAGCTACATTAATAAAATGGAAACGCATGTAATTGGGATCATACACGTTCCTTCTCCCTGTTCAACACTCGTTTGCATTTATTTGCGTAGGATTGGAATTTGGGAGGTAACAAAAATCTCACCATTCTATTGTGTTCTGCCCTCCCATTTAATTTATTGTGTGTGTGTTTAAAATAGGGTAAAATATTGCAGCATTTATACAATAATGGATGACGAGTGAAAGCTCTAGGTTGAAATTCTACGCATTCTCGCACTTTCTCTGGGATATTCTGAATGAAATGGAACTAAATTTGATTTGGTTTTTTGTAGTACTCCCGAAATTCGTGGCGAAAGAACTCGTGCGGGATTTGGCAAGTTCTTCCCAATTTGAAGGTACGGATTTTTTTGAAAAAAATTGTATACTCAATTTCCCGCTCATCTTGTACAGTTACGTCTGAAACAATACGATTAAATGATGTCGTGTGTCTTCTCTCTCTCTCATTTATTCTCCCTTTAGATCTTTCCGAGTTTAAACAATTTCACAAGATTTACCTGCATCGTTACGAGAATGTCTCAATTTTGTTTGCTGACGTAAAAGGATTTACAGGTGAGGAAAAAAAAGATAAATGTTTTCTCTTTTGTCAGTTCTCTGTTTGTCATAATGTAGATATTTCTTTCTCATCTTGTTTACTTCTTTTTGTTTGCATGTGTGTGTGATTTTGTTTGTGTGTACATTTCTCTCTCTCTCTCTCTTCCTTTCTCTCTTTCTCCTTTCATCCTATGAATTCCTCAAATCTTTTTTGTTCTATTTTTATTCTATTATTACTATTTGTTTTGACTGTGTCAACTTGACTCTCTCTCTCTTCCTTTTCTTTATGTGTCTCTTAACGTGTCATGGTCCCGGTGACACGTCATTTGACTGTCATGTGTCATGTTTATGACCTTGTCCTCAAAATAAACGAAGGGAAAAGGAGAGAGAAATGATTTGGAGTAAAATTCATGTACCATTTTCCTCCTCTTTAATGATTTTCTCCTTTTTCTCTTTTTTTTGAAACGCAGAACTCGCTAGCAGCTGTTCACCCCAGGAACTCGTTCGTATTTTAAATGATCTCTTTGGACGATTTGACAAATTAGCTTCGGTGAGTTGTATACAATTTTTTTCTCTAAGATTAACTTGACATTTCCTTCCTCCTCAATTCTGTACACAAAAAATCAAATTTTCAAATTTGAAAGAAATGCACAATGGAAACAGAACGTGATGGCGTTCTCCAAACTGAAAATTTACAATTGTAGAAGTGAAAGAATAATTTCGAAAAAAATGTCCAGATTTTTCCGTTTTCTTTAATAGTCCTTCCATTCCCACACACACACACACTGCACTTTCACTGTACAATACTCGTGTCCACCGTCATTGACTTTAAAAGTCGTAAAGTTATTACATTTCCCCTACTTTCTCCTCCGCTTTCTCTGGACATTAGGCGAGCGGAGCGGAATGACCACTTCCAAACTACTTAATATTGTTTATGTTGGAAGGGAAGTGGGGGAGAGAAAGGCGAGAATACTTTTAGTTTGACTGTGTGAGGGAAAGAGAGTGTGTCCGGTGTGTGTGTGTGGATGTTAGTGTTGTGTCTAAAGATAGTCGAATGGAATGGACAATCAAGGACCGTGTTATTTCTAAAGGCTTACAATAGTGGGCCAACATAAAAAACACAAGGGGAGAGAAAGTATCCCTAGAGTCCGAAGGAGCAGGAAAAGGAGACAAAAAAACGAAAGGAGAGAGGGAGAAAGTCGTAAACATAAACTTGTATGGGCTACACAATGATGACTCGAGGGTTAAAAGTTCTGATTGGATTGAAAGAGTTAGTGGTAAAGGGAGCGTATGTCTATAGTTTCTATGTGTGTGTGTGTACAGGGCGTAGTTGACACTTTAACAGATACCAAAAAAATAGTTGAAAAGAAAGCGAGGCAGAGAAAAGGTATAGAAAATGGAGGGAATAGAATGTAGTCAGCTGTTCTGTCCTTGTATTGTGCTTCCATTGTGTGTGTGTGTTGTATAACTCAATATTGTCATCATGCCCTGCCCTCGCCCCAGTCAAGTGTTCCCCCATTTACAGTTATACCGGAGAAAGCAGAAGAAGCCTTTCGGCTGGTCTCTTAGTTAACAGCATCGCCGTCTTTCCTCCTTTCTCTCTCTTTAACATCTTAACAGTAGAGTTATGTACACACACACCGGGAAAAGACAAAAGGATATTCGCACTTGTGTAGACTCCTCTCTCTCTCAAGTTAGAGAGTAAAACAAATGTGTGTGTGTCTACGTGTGTGTGGGTAATAGGAGAGAGATAAGTAGTAGTTTTCCCGAATCTCCTTTCTTATAGTTTCGGCTTTTCTCCAGATCTTGTGTGATTGTGTGCTTGTGTGCAGAGGGGCGAGGAGAAAGTGCAGCTGCAGCTAAATAGCCACAAAGAAGAGAGACTTTTGTGAGGGTGAAAGTCTTGGGTGGATAACAGGTACACACACACAGGGAAACAATGGAAGTGGATGTTCATAGAGAGAAGGAGGGGATGTGTTACATTAAATCGAAATTGGATATTAGACCAAGAGAAACTGTGTACATTATGTACAGTAACCTTTCCCACGTTTCCGTGTACTACAATATGTGAGAGAAAAAGAGAAAGCTGATGTGGGTGTATAAAGTACGGCCAGTACGATACGATACTGTATTGGGCGAGAACAGTCTTAACATTCTAAAAAGCAATTCTAGATTCATTCATTCTCCTCCTCTTCTTTCTACTTTCTTTACTTTCACCAGAGTTTTACATTGGGAAAGAATTGTTTTCTCCTCCCTCCATTGGAAATGTAATACTGACACACACACACACATTCCAGGACACTAATTACCAAAGTCTGGGAGTGTATAAATGTATAAAATGTAATATAAATGTAAGCTTTCTTTCTCACTCCTCCCCTTTCACTATTATCCTGAATGCATATTACATAAACGAGATGTTTAGACCATCTTTGGTGTGTGTGTGTGTGTCTTGGAGAGTGCACATCTATTCCAGTTTGAGCATCCACATTTGTTGTGGATAAATTATTGTTTTCCATTTTCCATTCGGATTGTCTACATCCACATTACATTGAGGAGAGAAAGGAAAGAAGGATCGTCGTTTGTATTGATTGGGATGGGAAATGAGGAGGAATCAATGGAGTGAGATGGAGATTTCTACTTTCCCCTGCTTTGTATAATCTCACGTTCTCTATTTGTACAGGAAACAAACTGTTTACGAATAAAGTTACTGGGTGATTGCTACTACTGTGTGAGGTGAGTGTCTCTCTCTCTCTTTCTCTTTCTCTCGTATTCTACATCCTACATCTCTATTTTTTGTTGAAATTAATTTACTCTACAATGATTTTGCATTCAAATTAAATTGTCCCTGTATTTCCATTTTCTGTGTCGACATTTTATTTTACAGTGGACTTCCGGAGACGAGACAAGATCATGCCATGTGTTGTGTGGAGTTGGGTAAGTCTGTCTCTCTCTTATTTGTTTAACAAGATGAAGATTGACACGCACAAGAGGTCACATCATTCAATTGTAGTCTACAATTTGTAGTACTACAGTAGTTAGCGTTTATTGAGAGGCCAAACACGCACTACTCCAGCACTGTTCTCTTAATGAATGACATGGAGGCAATTTGAATTCACTTTTGGTATTTGGGAATTTAATTTTTTCTTTCCAGGGCTTCACATGATTCGGGCCATTCGATTTGTCCGCCAGAACAAACAGGTACGAAATCCCTCACACTTTTTCCCTCACTTTCGCTCTCGCTAACTCTCTATTCTGAGTGCACTCATGAGTATGTGTTTAGTTGGGCCTGGTGTGTGTATGTGTGTTTTTATTTCCAGTCTATTTCAGTTGTACACGTCCCATGTTATCTCATTTGTTATTATTATGGGATTTCCCCTCTTCTTCTCCCTCTGCTCTGCTTGCCTCTCTCCCTGTCCGAGTCTGATATACACATTTTGTGTGTGTGTAATTCATATAAGTCTTTCGCAGAGGTGGCAAAAATGTGGTGGAAAGCCGCAGTGCTTTCTCCTCTTTTCCGATAGTGTGAAAACGTATAACGTAATTTGTTTTCTTATTAAGTTGAGCGAGAAGCTTGTGCATTATCTATTTTTCCCACGCAATGTGCTGGCGACAGTGGTACTTTGTTTCTCCTCTTCCCTCCACTTTCTCTCTCACTTTCTTCCTGACGTTCAGGATTTAGACAAGTTTTTCTGTCTACCCAGAAGCAGAAGCAGAGAGAGATAGTTATAGTGAGTGGAGACGGGTGATGTTGAAGCTCTCCTGCTGTTCCCTGCTTCTATTACTGATTGTGGCGTACGTGTGTGGAGGAGGAGGAGGAGGAGGGGTAATAAAAGCGGAAATGGGGAATGAAAAAAAATTATAATTACATCTCCTCTCAATGGAAAAGGATGGAGGATAAATGGAGAATATTTGCACTTTCTCCCTCTCTCTATCCTGTTTTTGTATCGTTAGATAGGGATTTTTTCGTCATCCATTTGCTTTGCTGTGGTGGGTGGCTAGAAAGAGAGAGGGAGAAAGTAGAAATTGAAAGATCAAAGAAAAGGATTATTAGGATGGAGAGTAAGATGTAGCACTGCCAAGAATATTCTCAGACTTTTTCCCATTTTTTTTCTCTCCCTCCTCCCACTTTCTTTTCTTCTCCTCCTCCTCTTCTTTATAGTCATTTTCAGTGGGCAGTGGAAGACTGGACAGGAAATTGAGGTTGAGCACGAAACCTTGAACCAAAATTACGTAGTGTGATGCATCCAAAGCAGCCTCTTCCGGTCACAGACATTGACAGATAATGGCAGAGGGAGAGAGAAAGCGAACAGGGAAAAAAGAAAATTTTTATTTTTTTTGTGTGTGGAGACTCACAATAAGAGTGAAAGGAGGACAGAGAGAATTTCCTTTCCTCATTATTTCCTACTTTCACCTCCTGTGACTATGACTATGCTATACCATCAGTTTGGTCAATTTGTAAAGCACAAAAATTTGTTTTATTGCCAAAAATTCACAACGTTTTCATCACAAAATGTTTGATTTTGCAAAAAAGATTTTACAATGAGCAAATCATTCTGCCATTCATACTTCTGAAGAATGTGACATAATAATTCGCTAGTCAAATTTGCAGTAGAAAATTAAATATATTTATTTGAATTCGTACCCACTGGTCAAAATAACCCGAATTAACGGTTGTTCCAAAAAATAATCATAATCTATTGACATGGCCCATCAACTCCACCGACAATTCTTTAAAAGCTTTCTCTCCTTTTCTTGTTAATTTGGGCCTTTCACTGTTGTCATTTTTTTGTGTAGTTTTTGTTGTGTACATGCACTAATGATTTGAGAGAAAGGATCTAACATTCTTTCATATTACAGGCTGGCCATGCAGACTCCCTCTTTGACAAGCTGGACATGCGAATCGGCGTTCATTCCGGCAGGTCAGTTCATTATTTTTTTGTACGGGAATATCCTCTGTCCTTGATTACCCTTTCAATTCACATAATTTCTACTTCTTGTGGTGTTCACAGTGTCCTCTGTGGAGTTCTAGGCCTTCGAAAGGTAATCCCATTTTACAGTTGGTCCAATTAAACTGCAAATCCTTTGATTGGAATCACAATTTGTTTTTTTTATACAGTGGCAATTCGACATTTGGTCACATGACGTCAACGTTGCGAACCATATGGAATCTGGTGGCGTACCTGGGTGAGAAAAGTTTTTCAAGAAAACATGTCTAAAACAGTTGTTAGGGGTTTAACTAGACATTTCGAATTGAGTTTGACAAGCAAAGATCACTTTCGACAGAAAGGGGTGACCAAAACATAAATGGGAAGTCATACACTAATCTCGCGGCTACCGCAGTCATGTTCGGATGGATTTTGGCTTCATCTATGGTCAATCAGTGAGGATATCGATTTCTTGATGGACATGACCTCTACAGGTCACTAAAGGGTCAATGGAGTTTGGGACAAAAGTTGTCGGAATGATTCCCGATTTGTATTAAAAAAAACTCCAAATGGCGTTTTTAAAAGTCGCCATTCAAGTGACTTCCACTTGTCAAACTCAACTCCAAATGTCCAATTTGACCCCTAACAACCTTGTTTCAGTTGACCTCCAGAAGTGAAAATTGACCGCTCACCTTCCTTACAAATTTGTTAAACTTCGACGCCGCGTGTGTTAGTCGACGATTCATTTGGATCGAATACCATTACAGTTTAAGCACTGCTCTCGTATTGAAAGCATAAGTCGAAGTTTAAGAATTTTGTAATGAAAGCGTGAGCAATCTTTGACCTCTGGAGGTCAAGGGGGTCAATCACCCATCTTCGCATATTATGCTTCTTCTCCTTGAAAATCTGGATTTTGACAATTTCGACCACTTTCTCTGCTTCCTTATTATTATATATCCGCGAGGGCTTGTCAAGCCTGTTGTGATTTTACATGGGAATAAGATTGGTGTAAATTATGGAGTAGAGAATAAATTCAAAATAATGGACAGAGTGAAAAGTGGATGTTGGGGTGTCCTTGGGAATAGAGTCTCAAAATGAAAATGCTGTCTATATTTTCGTCCCCCTCCCTCCATCCCTCCCATGTACACAATGTACACACGTACATGAGGGAGGGAGGGTAATGTAGAATGTAATGTAAAATTTATGACAATTACATAATCTCCCAGTGTGTGGGAATTTGTCATATCAAAAATCTCTCTTGGAAATATTGTGAGACTCGAAAATATTCGCAGGAGTAGAGAAAGATGGGACTACATTATTACATACAGGAGAGTATGCACAGGAGGAATGGAATGTACATTGAGAGAGAGAGAGAGTTCATGTTTTTGAGGCTGAGGGAAGACTAAATAATTTAAAATGTGTGATTTATGATTTTTTTCAATGATTTCCCTTGTTTATGAAACGACTGCATATCCTCTCTCTCTCTCTCTCTTTTTCTATGTACAAATTTGAAACGTGAATGTAGAGAGAGAGGGAGAGAGAGTGTGTGCACGTCGTGGGGCTGTATGTGTGCTTACTTAACTCTGGGACTCATGATTTATGATTTACAGACGTGTTCATATCTCAGAGGCTACATTACACTGGCTGAGGAATCTGTACGAAGTGGAGCCAGGGATGGGACAGGATCGGGACAGTTTCTTAAAAGTAAGTAAAAAAATGGGATTGAATTTTTCCAAAGATCTCTTCTTCCCTTCCTCATACATCTGTGTGTAACATCCTCCTCTTCACTCACAAAGACACACAGACACACACAAAAGTACAATCTTCGGAGGGTTTCGGAAGGACTAGTGGAAAATAGAGTGACTCAAAGTCTCCACTATTTTTTTGTGTGTAACCCCCGCCCCATCCATGTCTCTATATTCTGGAGTATTACTTCTCCTCCTCCTCCTCTTCTACCACCAGCTTTTATAGTATATGAGACAATGCTAAATCCTCCCTCCCTCCCTCTTTCTCTTTGCAATCTGGTGGCCTTAGATCTGGCCTTATAGGACCACCAAATAAATATATAATAAATATATAGGACCCGGTCGGAGTCTCGACTTTTATTATTTGCACTGGTGAGCTAGGACGGTGGCAGTAAAAAAACTGTGGTTCTCAGCGTTGGCTCTGACAATGCGACGAGAGAGAGAGAGGAAAAGACACACACACTTTACTCCTGCTGCTGACTTTTCCATGAGATTGAGAATGAGGGGACAAAAGTGTACATAGAGAGAGAAAGAGAGAGACACACACACCGTATATATTCCAGCCGTTGAACATTTGAAGAGTCAGAGTCATTGGGAATCCGTTTGTCCGTCCTGGTTTCGCCCCTCCTTCTCTCTCTGGTGTGTGTGTGTCCATGCATGGACGGAGAATGTTGGGAAAGTGTGAGAATGGAGGAGGGGAAGCAATTCTGTCCGTTTTTTCTCATTCTATCCAAACAAAAAGGAGTTTGTGTGTGTGTGTGGTGTGGGTAAGAGAGAGAGAGAGAGGAATTGTGTGTCGTGGAGAAGGGAAAGGTAAGGAGAAAACGGGAAAAAACCTTTTCTTTTGTCTTTGTCTTTTATCCTTCCCGTTCTCCTTCTTTCTCTTCTAATCGATGGCACAACTTTATTCGTTTTCTCTTCTTCTCAATCACAAAACTCAACCTTTTTTACCATTCACTTTTGTTCAGTCAGCTAAACTCTGACTCCTTACCCTTCTCTCTCTCTTTCTGTGTGTGTGTCTGTCTACATCCTCCAGTATACAGATCCACACACACTCTCTACACTATTAGGAGTAAAAGGTAAATGTAGATGGATACCTTCTGGTGGTGGCAATATGCCTACAGGGACTTTAGGCCTACCACTCTACGAGCTACCGCAGAATTTTCTCTCTCTCTCTCTCTCTGCATTGTGTGTGTGTGTCCTTAGAGGACAAACAGTTTCAATTTCAAATCAGCTCTGTCAAACATTATAATTGCCTTCTAAATTCAGTCGTCGTTTTTCTCTCCACGTTGTATTTATCCCACCTTCGTCTCTGCCTGTAAAAAATTCTTTTTTTCTTCCCCCTCCCTCCTCCCTGCTCCCTGGTGTGTGTGTGTGTGTGTAGAGAACTAGTGGGATGGGAGAGGAAGGTAGTCAACTCTTTTATTGCTAAATTTATGGGATTGGGGAATTTTCATGCTTCAGTTTCATTGCCTTTTACCCAATGCACTCGTCGATAGATTCAACTCAAAATGTGATTTACTGCCTTTGTACTAGTTACAATGGATGTAGGATGTGTGTGTGTGGAGAGAGAGAGAGAAAGTAAATATATCTTAAGTTGTCGTAATTCGCTAGTCAAACAGTACACACACACACACAATAATAGATGTGTGTGTTTGTGTTGTGTGGAGGTTATTGTTGTTTCTTGTTTTACTCTAATAATCATTATTTATGGTTCCTTCCGAGTTTTACTCCTTATCATGTATCATTAATTTGTGTGTGTGTTTAGTTTGTAGTTGTCAAGTTGGTCGGGATTAAGGCGTCATGTTAGTAGTGAACGGAGGTCCCTTTTTTCCTCCTGCTTTCTCCATGATGATGTGGGTCATCAAAATCAGCTTTATGGATGAGAACTTTGGTTGAGTGCCTCATATAACTGGGTGAAAAGAGGAGGAGAAGTTCTACCTCTTGTTGACCCTGTTATGTGTGTGTGTGTGTGTGGTTGCTCTTTTGTGGGATCCCCTCTGACCAGAGGAGACGATTGAAGCACACAGTTTTAAAACACATTTCGTGTTCTCAAACGGATTTTTTAATTCTTTATGGATTACCACTACCTCACTTTCTCTCTTCCTCTTTCCCTCCTCTTTCTCTTTCATGTGTTCCCTGTTCAAAATCCAAGCTTTTGAAGTGACACTCTTTTAGAGACTTTATCTTCACAATTAATTCTAGGGGAATTTAGTCCAGTTGGAAATTTTCTGAGAGTCTTTCTCTCTCTCTCTTTGTGTCATGTTGACGGAGGGTATTAAATAATATTTTATGACCCTTTCCAAGGGTACGACAAGTAGAAGTGGGCCTAGGAAGACGATGAGAGAAAGAGGAGGGGGGACATTACAAGTGCGAGAATACTAGAAGTTGTATATAATCTTATATGAAAAAAAGGGAATGTATGAGGAGAAAGTAGAGGGAAAGCCCAATTGTCGTCGTTTGTCGACATTGTCATTGTTCTCGAGGAAGGATTATTGGCGAGAGAGAGAGAGAGAGAAGGAGAGAGAGAAAGAAGGGAGAGTGGAAAATGTTCCATCTCATTTCCTTTGCATTACTTGTCAATGTGAATGCTTTCTTCTTCCACTAAGTTTAGTTCCACTTGCGTTAGTCCAAGATTGATGAGATTTCGAACGACCTTGTGTATTATAACCCTGTGTGTCTGTGTGTGTGTGTGGAGAAAAGACTGCAGTGAATAAGGGTCGCGTACACATATACACTTTGCAGTATTGAATGTCCCCCTACTTTCTCCACACTCCACTCCACTCTTTTATATGGTGAGATATGTGATGAGATTAAAATATATACTGTTACTCCAAATCCCATGTTCCCCTCTCTCTCCATAATCTAATTTGAATCAATTGGACGACATTCACAATTACATTCAGTCCCTCTTGAAACAGTTTCTAACTTTAAATCAAGTTATTATCTCTGTGTCTGTGTCTCTGTTTACTTTATTTGGGGATTTCTGCTCACAGAGCAGTGAACAGTGGAAATAAAGAGAAAGGAAAAATTGGTTGAGCCCAGATAGATTTTTAATAAGAATTTTCCCCTTTCCCTTTCCCTGCTTTCTCCTCTCAGCCAAATGAGATTCAATGTGCATAAATTGTTCTCTTGTCATCTTTATGGAGGACGATGTTGGCCATAAATGCCTTTAACATTTTATATGACGCGGATGTCTTTCTCTCCCTCTCTTATTCTCTTTGACTTTCTCCCTATCTCCCTAGTATACAATAAACCTTACTGATTAAAATACTTTTTATATATTTTCCCTCTGTTCAATTTCCTCCAGTTTATTCCTCTCTCTCTCCATTGCTTTCTCTTGTTTGAGAGAGGAGAAACCAAAAAAGGTACGTGTGGCTATGCATTTGTACAAAGGATAGTAGTGCCTCTACATAAAAATTCCTGGATAATATAGTTTCTGGAAAAAACTAAAAGTCAGAGTAGTAATCATAAAAGGGTAATGCATGGTAATGGGGAAAGGGTATATAATTTCCTCTTCCGAGCCATTCTCTCGTGGTCTCGACCGCCCTACTACTACTACAACTACGCTGTCTCTGCCTTTCTCTCCCTCTCCCTCCACAATACTCCCATTACATTTCCCAAGTTATTGTGAGAGAGGGAAAGGGAGTGAAAACATTTTTAGTGACAAAACTCTACTCTCCACTTAGAAAAAAGGACTGGAGGCTGGGATGTAGGACCCTCGTGTACTCGTCGGGTTCTTTCTCCTCAAAAAATTACAAAGTTGATTTTAACTGGAGCAGGAAGGAAGTGAGTGTGCATGTGTGTGTTTGTGTGGACGAGAGTGTATGTGCTAGAAAGAAAGAGAGAAAATAGGGAGGTAAAAATACGAGCACAGGAATAAAATTAATTTTATAGGGGTATGGAAAGAAGAGAAGAAAAAAATAGTCGTGCAGTATTTTGAAAAGGTTTATTCTAAAAAAAGGAGTTAACTCTCTCTCAACGTGGGGGGTTGTGATGACTCAACTTGGATTTCTGCCTCCCATGTTCACAAGAAAGAGGAAGAAGAGAAAGTGAGGGAGAGACATTGGAACAACTTTTCAGTGTGAGAATCAGGGTTTTGACGAGCATTGCAATTTTTAAATTGGATTCGCGTTTTGAGGAATCCAAGCGGAGTAGAGTAGATTAGAGTGAGAAGGGGACTCTTCTTTTGGAACATTTTCATTTGATTATGGAACCACAACAAGGAGAGAGAGAGAGAGAGAGAGGACCTTGAATGGCTTAGGAGAGTTAGGACTAGGATAATATTAATGTTTGAAGGCGAGTACCGGAAAAAAATTGTGATGCGGTGGATTCTAACCATGGAAAGAAGATAAAAAAATGTATAGCCAAGATCAGCTCTAGGCTCAAGACAAGAGGACTGGGGAAGGCCATGTATAATAGCGTGTGTGTCTCTCTCTCTCTGTCAGTCTTGTATCTAGCAGAGCGAAAACTGGGCTGAGGGTAGAGAGTAGAAAGTAGGAGAAAAGTAAAGGCTGCCCAGCGTACACAGGCACTGGCAGGGGGAAAACAAGGCTCTTGAAAATATTCCTTCCTTCATGTCAGACGAACATGAAGGGTTGGAGAAAACAGTTGAAAGAAGAGGAGAAAGTAGGAGATAGCAGTTTCGAATCTGGCATATGTTTTTCCATGGACTCTCAAGGTTCTTCACAGAAGAAGGAGAAGGAGAAGAAGAGCAGAGTACAGTTTTGGGAGAAAGCAGTTCCTTTTTTATGATTATTATGTGTGTGTGTGGGGGGGGGGGGGGAAATGTGTGTATGGACGACAATGCCATGATAAAAAAGGGAATATTGAATATATATATTCAATATACAGAGTGGAGTGACGAGTTGAGAGGAGAAAGCAGAGGGAGATCCCATTCTTCCAAGATTGACAAGGAGCTTCAGTCTCCTCGACTACAGCACTCTACAATTTGTGCCCTTGCATCTACTTTCTCCTCCCTCCTCTCTCTCTGTGTAGAGTGGGAGTGTGGGGAACTATCCATATCTTTATTATTGCCAGAATTGTGGAATGTATCCACTAATGTTAGTTTTTTTCTGTTTGTGGAAAATGGTGATGGTCAGGGAGGGTGTGCCAAGCCAAAAAGAGAGAGAGAGAGACGGAGAAAATCTCATTCCCTCGGTTTTCTCCAAAACCAAGACGAGAGAGAGAGAGGGACCTTGATGCTTTCTCTTCTTTCACCACTCCCAACAGCCATAGCTGTGCTGTGTGTGTGGGGAGTAACAGCAATGATTGTACACTTGGAAATGTTATGGAAGGAGGAGGAGGAGGAAACTGACGCTCAAAATATTCTGTGAATGGTGAATGCGAATTTATTATAATGTGTCTCTCTCCCTCCCTTCCTTTCATCTTCTTCTTTTGCTCAGTCTGCCGCCTGGCACTGAACTGCACTTTCACTTTGTCCTAGGACTGTTGCGGGATGGGGTCTCTTCTCTTCTTCTAGTTCTTCTGTCCCTGTTTTTGTTTACACTCGATTTGTATTTCATGGCTAAAGCAGGGTACTATCATAACCTTGGTTCACAACAACACACACACACACACTCTCTCTCTCTTAGAAAGACGGCCTCAAAGAGAGAGAGAGAGAAAGACCCATCCCATAAGCAGCATGCAATCTAAACAATCCTACGATTTCCACTCTCCATACCACCAAACATTCATCCTCTTTTTCCCTTCCCCACTTTCTCCACTTTCCCTCCTCTGGGGTTGTGAGTAAGTGTGACTCAGCTTGTCGTTTGTCTGCCCCCTCCTCCTCCTCCATTAAGCCAGTCTGTATCAAAATACTAGAGAAAGAGAGAGAGAGTGGCCCTGAAAGATGGGTTGAAATAGAACAGAGAAAGGAATGTTGTGGGTGGGTTTGGTCATGATTTAATATTAATGCAAATATTTGGCCACTCTCTCCCTCTCCTTTCTCTTCGTTTGTTGTGTGGAAAATACAGTAGAGTTGTGGCAACATCCTGCTTTATCCTATTCTATCCTACCCGTCTCTCAATGATGATGGACCGCATTATAATATTGTATTATAAGTCTGTCTGATATGGTCTCTCTGTGTTCAGCAGAGATCCTTTCCCTTGTGTGTGTGTATCCGCAGGTATTTCCATTTTCTTGACAGGGACGACGAGAGGAGTGAAAGTCATCATCATAAAGAAAATTGTTTGTGGGATGGAAAATAGAGACAGACACACACACAGAGAAAAAAAATTTATACATAATCCTGGAATTGGGTTGACTACACAACTCGCACGGAAAAACAGTCCTCGTTCGTCGACGTTTAATTTGCATTCGGACTCATGACTGGGGAATCTTTCTGGGACGTGCAGGGAGGGAAGAGTTAGTCCTCCTCCTCCTCTCTCTCTCTACTCCTCCCTCCATTTTAATGCGATCATATCAGTAAAAGAAAAAGAAAAGAAAAAAGAGAAAGGAGTGAGCGTGTGTCTAAGTCTTAAAGACGGAAGGGACGACGACATAAAGTCGTTTCATCTCTCTCTCTTTTTCTTTCTCTGTCTTTTCTTTTCGGGATGTCCTTCTTCTCTCTCTCCCTCCCCCCTCTCTCTTCTTTTAAACATATGTATGGCGTGTGTGTTGTATGCACACTGCATAATACATAAGAGTCAGAGTTAGCTGACTGAGCCGTTAAAATTCAATTTTATTTTTTTCTTCCTTTTTGCTGACAAAGGAAATGGAATTGTCATGCATTGTCGTCATTCTCAGCTTTCTCTCTCTCCCTTCCTCTCTACCCCTCTTGCATCAAATGGGAAGAAAGATATTGCATATGTTTCCCAAAAAAAACTGGGTCCGAAGAATGTACCTTTATCGCTCCGTTCCAGACTCAAGTCTTGAGGCGAGATGATGAGAGCCTCCAGTATTGAAGAGAGAGAGTGAGGGAAAAAATTAAAGTTGAAACTGTGGAAATGGGTGAAAGTGGATAAAGCTTTCAGTTTTGGTTTCACTTCGAAACTTTCTCTCTCTCTCTTTTTTCTGGCTGAATGTACAACATATTTCTTTATTATCTATATCCTTTCCCTGACAATGACAATGGGAATCCAGGACGACGACGACCATGGCCATGGCCTACGATTTTCTCTTTCCGGTGAAAACTACCTACCTCACCAAAGTGGAGAAAGTGTGGAGAAAGGATGGGGTGGATCATGATTGCACGTCCATCGTCCTGTACGATTGTATATTGTACCCGGCACCGGATATTGCATTGCATGCATGCATCGAAATGGGAGAAATGAGCCGACAGTACGACTCAACTTTCTCTACTTCTCTACAAAAGTGATAAAAGAGAGAGAAAGCAAAAGGGAGTGAAAGCAAGTCATTTTTGGTGGTATAAATTTCACTCTTGGATTTTCGACCTTCCTCCCTCTAACACAAACACGACATTAGACATTACATTGTCATTTTAAAAAAATTTCAACTTGTTTTCCACGTGTGTGTGTCTCTCTCCGCGTGTGTGTTTGTCAGCGGCGGTGGTGGTGGGGGAAATGAATGAAAGGAATTTTCATGGGAATCAGCTGAAAAAGAAATTTTCTATGAGACAAGGATGTAATCGTAAATCCTTTTAGGAAGAAAGATTTAAGAGACATGCATTACATTGCAGTTCCTCTTCCTTTCCCCTACTTTCTCTCTTTCTCTCCCTTTCTAAATGACTTTCCCGATTTGGAAGTCTAGAGTTGTGCTTTTGCTCGTGTGCTGGAGATGGGAAGAGAGAGAGAGAGTGTGAGTTCAGTTGGTGGGACGTGCATGGAGATGGAGAAGGTGTGTGTAAGTACATGAAGAGAGAGAGAGAGAGAAAGAGTCCTTGACTGAGTTTGATTTTTTTCCACTTTCTCTCCCTCTTTCCCCCTCTCTCTCCCGTGTTGTAACTCTGAGCAGGTTTTTTTGCGTGTCGCATGCTCTCCCTTCTCTTCTAATCCTGGTTCTGGTTGTAGTAACTTTTTTGACGGAGAATAATTTATTTTAATGAGAGATTCATTAGATTTATTATGAGAACTTTACGAATCTTCTATACCATCCCATCCTACTAAAAAACTAGAGTTTGGATGTAGTACAGCAGAGTAGAGCAGAGGGAAATGGATTCTCAAGTTCAGATTTCAGCTTCTCTTTATCGTCCGAACATTCTTCTTTTCCATTTTTTCTATATCTGCACTTTTTTACCACACTTTTCCTACGTGAGGAGGGATATTGCCAGAGAGTTATCCACTCTCTCTCAAATCCTCAATCTGTGTGCAATAACAGGGGTTATAGGCTATGATATAAAATGAAATAATAATAATATAGAAGGAAGGGTCTTCCAGACTCGGAGTGAACGGCACATAAAACATGATGAATGGGTGGAAGGTGTTCAAGTTGAAAAATAGAAGAAGAAGAAGAAGAGAAAAAGAAAAATATATACTCACATCCATGGCCAAGCAGAGATGATATCATTCGCGTACATTTCAATAGATACCATCCACATATGTACAGCTCGTAGGTACATACACTCTTCTGACTGATCGTGCGAATTGAATGAACAGTTCCACACACACACCCAGTGTACATACCCTGTCAAAATGTATTGTGGAAAGTGAACATTTGATATTGTTCGGACAACACGGTTGAAAAAAAAGAGTTTGTCTTCCTTCCCGCTCGCTATTGTCTGATGTGATCCGAAAAATTCAGGAGAAGGAGAGAGAGAGAGAGAGAAAGTATACACAAAAATTTCGAGGGCTCAACCCAGCGTTCCTATAAAATAATAGGAGGGAGTGCTTAGGGTGAGGATGAGAATTCCTTTGGAGAAAGTATGTAGTGTTGTGTGTGTATTCAATAACTGTGGTCGGGAAAGGAGGAGAAAGCTGGTCATATGGGAAGAGAGTGTGTCCAGTGACAGTAATGGATTGTATGGTGTAATGTGCCATGGCATGGGATGGCAGGGGAGAGTTGTGATACAGGAGAGAAGGAGGAGGATGCATGGAATAGGAAGAATCTAGTGGTGTGTGTGTGCGTGTGTGTGCCAATAAGTCTTTCCATTCCTTTCCCTCTTTTTTTGCTATTTTCCAAAACTGACCACGTTTGGTCCTGAGGGATATTTGAAAGTTTTATCGGCACTACACTTGAGCTCTGTAAATTGATCTGTGAAGGAATAAAGGGAGGTATGTAGGGTACTTGACCACTTCTCCTCCTCCTCCTTCTCTGCAAATCCCTCCATATACACAACAGCCATATCAAGTGCTTTCTCCTCTTACTCTTCGTCTACAATGTAGACTGAATTTTTCTGTGGTGTGTGTCTGTCTGTTGTGTGTGTTACAATTGTACAAGTATCCTGCACTTCCGTTACAAACAAACATTAGGGTTTCCTATTACAGTCTGCATGTACTTGAGGAGGAGGAGAAAGGAGAAAGGAGAGAAAGGAGGGTTGTTGTCTTTTTTACTTGTCTATAATGTAAACTGTTGTTGGAAGGGCTTCTCACAATTGACAATTTTTCCTGAACGTTTTCTCTCCTTTTCCCTTTCACGTGGATAAAGATACACATTTATTCCTTGACTTTCCCTAATAGACAGTGAAAGACTTTCACTCTTGACCGTTGACAGTTGATAAAGCTATTACAGAATGACATGTGAAGAGGGAAGAGAAGAGAAAGTCACTTGCTTCAAAAATGACACTATATCATGTGATCCGGATGGTGATGTAAAAGAGAGAGAGAGAGAGACGTATGTGCAGAAGAGAGACAGACGTGTGTGTGACACCACTCCCTATTACAATAGATCAAAAGGTTCCTCTCTCATCCTCCTTTCACCTCCTTCTCCCTGTCAACGGTCATCCAGAGTAGATTTATGAGATTGACCTGGGCTGACCCTCAAATACTTGTGTTCTGCCTATTGTGTGTGTCTACGTGTACGTGTGTTTGAGGTCAAGTTACACTGGTGTGTGTGTTCGGAATACCCACACGTTCAATTTATTTCCCAAGGGAAAAACCCTTTTTCTCTTTTTCTCTATTGCTATTGTATTGCCTGAAAATATTCTAATGTTTATACTGTGCGTGTGTGTGTTTGTAGGAACACAGCATCAATACATTCTTAATTAAGCGGGATGAGCCAACAAGACCGAGAAGGAGGGAGAGAGGGAAGGGTCGGGCATCTGGAACAGCATCTGGACAATCTTGCCTCTCTATAAACAATATCCGAAGTCCTAGCCTCATTCTCAATGCTGGGCTTTTGGCATCCGCTCTCACAACAACCAATGATTCGGTAAGAAAAAACATCTCTCTTCCTTCTCTCTTTTTCTTTACACGTGGGTGAGTGCGTGCGTGTGTCTGCGTGTGTGTATTTTTATTGGCAAATTCTTTTATAGTCATTGTCGTTAAAAATGTGGAGTTGTAGTTACACTGTGTTATAAAGCACAATACTTTATTATGTACCTTTTGCTAATAATGCAGAATTTTGTCATACCCGTTCTATGGAGACCCGGGTATTTCTATGGATTTTTTTGAAGGGTCATTCTGTGTCAATTGGATTTCGTGAACCAAGCTCTGATTCTGAGAGAGTGTCTGATTGAACCAAAATTTAAATAGAGTTTTGGGAGCAGAGTCGAGTGGATACTTTTGAACGGAGAGAGAAAGGAGAGTGGAATTTTCTCTTAAAAATATTTTCCTTTCGGCTTTCTCTTTGTTTGAAAGATGTTTTTCAAAATGAAGTGTTGTAACATTGTTTGTTTGTTAAACTTTTTTATTTAGAGAGGAAGAGACAGAGAGAGAGAGATAAAGAGAAAGAGGAGAAAGTAAAGTGAGAGGACAATTGAGAAGATGAGGAATGATAATGAGGATTAAAGTGCTTTTTCAAGAGTTTTTATGGTGGTGAAAGTGCGAGTGTGTCTCTCGGGTTCCCTTTGAATGGTCGCATATGATTTAAAATCTGTATATTATCCAACAGGAGAAAAGAGGGGGGGGGGGGGACAAATTCCTCTTTTTGTATTTCAACTCTGCTTTCTCTCTCTCAACTCTTTGTGTATTTCTGTTCCGTATACTCCAGACTCCAGACTCTGGAGTCCAGAGTGTATGCGAGGGAGAGGAGGATGTAGGGGGCAAGTTATGACCCAGTGGATTTTGTGTATACTTTACTACTCTAGTATGCAAGTTACTACTACTAACCGTGGACAAACTTTTGTGCTCGTAAATAAACATTGCATGACTAGCCTAGCTCCAAATTCTCTTTCACTCTCTGGAAAGTTTCACAATTCCTCCCTCTGTACTTTTCCTTGTGAAGAACACTCCTCATGTCATAGGACTGAAGAGAGACTCCAGAAGAGAGAGAGAATAGTTACACTAAGTATTGCTCACTTATATTGCTCTTGGCAATGGTATTAACTATATAAAGAATTGTGGGAGATGTTCGTGTTTCCACGCTGGAGGAACTCTGTCCTACAGCATACAACAGACACACACCGGGGGAGAAAGTACAGTTGTAGGTTAATGTTACCATTCACTTGAACATGCAGGGAGGAGGGAGTGGGAGGAGGAACAAGAACAAGCATAAAACGAGAAGGAACGAAAAGTGTACAGATATAACTTTATACAGAGAGAAAGGGAGAAAGAGAGACGGATGGAGATTTTCGAATCCCCAGTCCGATTTTTTCCTCCTCTGTTTTCTCTGCATGGTCTTTGACATTGAACATGAATCGGAGGTTAGGATTTCCTCTAACTGACTTGGTCGCACTCTCTCCCTCTCTCTTTCTCTTGCAATCACTCCATAATACATGTTAATGGAAGTGAAAAGTTTTCGCTCCTCTCTCACTCTCTCTCCCACACACACACATACACTCCACACAGGCACACACAGTGAAGTTAAATAGGGATAGGTTATAGGCTGATAAAAGAAAGTTCTCGGGCTTTCACTCCACTTTGCTAAAAATCCTTGGCTTGTCACAGTTTTGACCTTGATTGTGCCAAACCATACCATACCCGATTGTCCCATTCCATTTCTCTCTACTCTGCACATATTATACTGATACGGCATATGTAGCGTGTGTGTGTGTGTAAGTTGAGCTGTATTTATATGAGACACGTGTGGACGTTTGATTTCCCTCTACAGTCAAACCTGAATCTTGACTTACGATTACTTTGATTCGAGATAAAAAATTTGCTGGATTTCTGACTGACAAATTCTCTGCTCTGTTCTTAAATGTATTCTAGGGGGTGGACTTTGAGCGGTCGGGTAATTACGGGGAGAACACGTCGTCAGACTACGGGTATGAAGGGACAAATTACTCCAGTTCTCGTTCAGTCACTTGGAGTATGGATGAGATGGACTATTTAATGGATCATTGTATCGAAATTGATTCTAATCGGAGGATGCGAGAACAGTACATCAAACCAATCCAGGTTTAACTTTCTCTTCCTTTCGCTTTCCTTGTACCTCATTTTAAATTAGGTTTTCTCCGAAATCAAAATTAAATTAGCTTGTGTAATTATGAACGTATTTAAATTGTATTTCCAGCTGACGTTCCGAAACAGCGAGTACGAGTCTGAGGTAAAAGAGCAACACACAACATATGTGGAGAAAGGAGTAAAAGTGAAAGGGGGAAAGCATGTCCCTCTGGTCATGTCTCTAGCTTTATCATTCATGTATAAAGTTGGAGTTTTGAGAGTCAGGGAAAAGATTTCCTTCCTATTATCTTTCTCTCTCTGTGTAAATACATTATGAATGTTGATAATGGAAGAGGAGGGAAAGGAGAAAATTTTTTTTCCTACTGTATAAATAAAAAGCTTTCTCTTCTTCATGTGTACATACGTTAAAAAGCTAAACTATTTTCTCTCAACTTTCTCCGTAGTTCTGCAAACTGAAGGAGGACACTTTCAAGTCAAACGTAAGACAATTTTTTATGTTCATTTCAAAAAATAAAAATGTACTTTTCCACATTATCCACACACACGCAGTAGTTAATCAAAATATGGTGGACTTTGTATTAAAACAAAAACTCACATAATGATTAACAACTATATTTAATTATATGAAGGAGGAGACATTTTAATTCAGTGAAAGATTTTTTTCATTTTATTCCTCCCACATTACAGGTTCTGTGCGTCTTCATTCTGTGGTTTTTCGTCGCGAGCAGTTTGGCAGTTGTCATTCCCCAGTGAGATTTTCTTAATGCCTTTCTTTCTCCTTTTCTCTTTCCTTTCCTTTCCTCCTTTCCCTTCCTCGTCTTCTGAGACGGAGAAAGTAGGGAAGAAGCCGCTTCCAGAGATTTTCTCCTGAACAAGTTTCTCATAACTTGTACTTTTTCTTGGTATATAATAGACCCCACACACACGTTATCATTTACCCCGACCGACCGTGTGTGTGTGTGTGGAGGGGATACGTATAGAATGATGATGACGTCTCCTCCACATAACATGATGTACCCAATGATATCGTACATGGAAGAAAAGTTGATCAAAGTAGACTCCTACGAACTATAATAATATATTATGTTATGTAGGTAAAAGAGAGAGTGCGTAGTGAAAGTGAAAGAGAGAGAAAGCAAGTTGTAGTTTGAGTCTATAAAAAATATTCCCAGTGAAGACATTTAATGCTTCATGTCCTGATTCTTCTTCTCCTCCCTCCTCCTGGAGGATGAATAGATAGATGCACACACACACACATATGATACTATATGGACAAGGATAAACTTTACACTTGTGAATTCACAAAAGATTTTTACTTTTACTCTCCCACGGCCATGGCCACGTAACATACATTCTTCCTCCTTCCCTTTCTCTTCCTACTTTACTTTATACTTGAAATATGTTGGGTCGAAATTGGGAGAGGAACATCAGAGGCAAAGAGAAAGAGGGTGACTCTGAAAAAAACTTTCTCTCAAGATTAGAATATGTAGTCATTTTTTTCCCACACACACACACACATTCAACTGAACCAATTTTGTACCATGTACAAAATGAATGTAAATATCCCTTCTCCTTCTCTTCCTCATGTTTACGGATCATTATTTGTCATCATAAATTGTGGACATTGTTGTGTGGGTTTAAATGAAAAAGATGGTCTGTTTCCCTATTATTTTGTAGTAATAACATAGCAATAACGTCCCTCGTCCTCGCCTCATTCATCCTGAGTTGCTGCCTCATTCTCGTCATGGTAAGAAGTTCTTGTAATCCCGTACCTGCCTTTTATTTTTCAAAGATTTGAAAATCAAAATTTGCCCGAGCTTATCTTCATGGAGGGCAGGAGAAAGCCAGATTTTTACGATAATAAAATTTAATAAATTATTTTACAGGCGAACGAGTTTCCCTCTCTTCCTAAAAAACTGATAGACTGGTCATCGGCATTCAGCCTTCATCGAAAAGATCGGAGTATCCTCGTCATCTTTGTTATTACGACAGTGGCTGTGGCCACGGGACTTAATATTGTGAGTAAAAATTCCTATCTTTGTCTAACAGTCCACATTTTGTACGATTCATTTTGGAAAATTTGTGTCTGCGTGTATGTGAAATTTTCCCTTTGGAAGATTTCTCTGAAAGAGCGAAATGAGTGCACAAGTATTTTTATGTGTTGACGTTGGGATTTTTACGATGTTAAACACCATAAACATTGACGGGGAGGAGTAGGAAGGAGAGAGAGAGATGAATTATGGAATGTGCTTGATGATGAATTATGAGTTCTGTGTAAGTGTAAATGTAAGTGTTAGGAGGGAAACCATTTTAATTATGACTTATTAGAGTCATCATTAAGAGAAGGGAAGAGTTGAACTTGAACCACGGAAACTTTTGCCAATTTTATAATTACCTGTCATTCCCCCTGAACTAGAGTGAGAGCTACCCTTCTATATATTAGCTACTACTACACTTTTTCTATTTCTGATACGAAATTCCGAAATTTCTCTCATCTTTTTCATGTCGGGATTGAACGGAGGCGAGTGTACACTCGAGTGGCTGGGTAGTTTTGCTCAGTTTACTCTCGTGAAATGTGGGCAATTTTAGGGTGTCATGTTCATGTAGCGTGGAATTTATTTGGAAACTTTTTGAATAGAGCTAATGAATGGAAGGGAGAAAGAGAAAGAAGAGAGGATCCTGGAGACTTGGCCCACCAAAAAAAATTTTTTTTGGTTTATGTAAACCCAAAATAAAAATAAGAAGGCCAGCCACTAATCATAAATCTTGACTTAATTTCAGGAGATAGTTTTTTTTGCGTGACGCAGTCATCCTCAAACTATATGCACAGGATACACACACACACTCTCTCTCTCTCACACACACGACATGCACAGGCTGGTAGGATATTCAGAAACCATATTCCGAATCATATGCACATCCATTTAGACTCAGGCTAAACTTGGAGGGAGAAAGAGAGCGGGTAGTCGTGGTAGTGACAGCGGGCAGAAAATACGTGTGTATATCTACTATCTACACACACGCATACACTCACCACCCACCACTACGTGTGTAGTCTAATACTTCCTTTAACTTAGTAGGATTTTTTCCCATCCCAATTTCCCTATTGAACGCCATTTCAATTCCGAGGGAAACCTAGACGCTAATGATATTATAAGTAGAGGGATGTAAAAACTTACTCAAACACACTCTCTCTTTGTGCTAGGTGTGTGTGTGGGGGGGGATGTAGAAATTAGGAAATTATAGAATCTACTGCTTCTGCTCTATCCTCCTCTCCTCCACACTGAAAAGAGAGAGTGAAACAGAGATAGAAACAGGCTTTGACTTTAATTCATAATTAAATTGATAGGGAGGAGAGAAAAGAGGAGGTCTAATGGTCCGCAACTTTGGACAGTGAAAGTTTTGGACTTTGGTTTTCACTACTTGTCTCCTTTCTCCATTCTCTCTCTCCCTCTCTCTCTCTCACCGTAAAACTGTGTCTCCCTTCCTTGATTCCAATCTCCCATTAGATCAATTAGCAACTGACACTACTAAACTACATCCACGAAATGAAGACCCTACATTTCCATATTCAGTTTAAATCCAAGACATACACACACAGTGAGTGTGTGTGTGTGTGTGTGTGTGGGACAAACAGTGAGCTAATTACTCCAAAGTTAACGCACAAACTAGAAGGTGTGTAAGGCTAATGGAATTTACAGTGTAAGTACATATGTGTTTGTGTGTAAGGAAGAGGAAGAGGGGACAAAAACTTTACTCATAAATGATGACAGTTTCCCCCTTGCCCTCCTCCCTGCACGATACTCAATGTTTACCACCCTGGCCAAGACTAAGTAATACTGAAAGGAGAGATGTGGAGAGGAGGAGATAACAGGAGAGAGAGAGAGAGAGAGAGAGTAGAAGAGATGGGGATAAACAACTCTGCTTCTCTATCCTTCCCATTTATTTTATCCTACAGTTTTTATATGTAAAGAGAAAGAAGGACTCGGTTCTCTCGTCTTACATTTCCCGGGGAGAAGGGGAGAGTCGGCCACACACACACAGTGCACACACACAGCGTGAGAGTATGCAGTTTGATCCTGAATACACTTACTAACTGCATGACCGAAGTTGAATGGTTTTGGTTTTCTCCCGGATCCGGGGAAAGCACTTGAATTTCCTTATCTTTGCATTCCCACTCTCTCTCTCTCTCTCACACACACAACACACATTTCCCTTTCTCCTTCTCAGTCATTCTTCGTTCGTCTCGTTCGGTTACCCACTTGGATGTTCATGGTCAGAGAGTGACATTCCTCGCTTTCTCCTTTCTCTTCTGCTTGGCCGTGAATGCCGTGGTTCTCTTCCTTGAGTAGACATGAGTGGATGGGAATTGAGGGGGAAATATTGGAGAGGATTGTTCGGAGTGGAGGAGGGAGAGGAAATAAAAAGAGGATGAGGAGATGAGGGGATGGAGCGTCAAAATAAAGGAGGATAATGTATAATGTAATGTAGATAAATAGAATATCGTAAAAATATAATATTGCACTCTTCCAACTGTAAATGAATGAGGAAATTGTCATTGTATCTCCCTTTCCTCCTCCACTTTCTCCTCTACTTTCTTCTTACACACTGAACGCTACGACTTTGTAATTGGTTTATTATCTCCTCCGTGTGTAAGAGAGAGAGAGAGTGTGTGTGCATTGTAGGGTTGTGTGTGTGTGTGTGTAGTTTAGGAAAGATAGCTTTTTCCCTCCTCCGCCTCCATGTTTTTAAAAATAGAAAAGAGAGTCTACAACTTTCCCTAATTACATTTTCATATTTATTGCGACATCTAATTTAATGGGAATGAGTCCTCCTACTCTCTCTCTCTCTCTCTCTTTATGTGTGTGTCTGTGTGCTTGGATCTCTGTGGTGTGTTTTGTCTGTTGGTAAAAGTAATGTCATTAGAGAGTGGGGGTGGTCCGTGTGTGTGCGTGTGTGTACAGTAATTTCAAAAGGATTGATACGAAAATATAGAGTAACCATCATATCCTTGGAATTTCAATTTTTTTTATTGTCATACTTGTCCTCCACTTTCTCCTCAGATTTAATTTAATTTCTCAAAAGTCCTCGCATCTTCATCCAATTATTGAAATTTTCAATAATTGGCTCTCCCCTTCTCTCTCTCTTGTAGGCATAGAGAGGAGAGAAACCTAATCTTGACTTCATTAAAGAGTGAAGAGGACGGAAGTGTTTGGAAAGTGTACAATTTTTCCATGCCACCACACACACGCGCGTACATAACCCAGAAAAGTCGTTTAGGTGAAGCATGAAATGATTTTCCTTCGTCAACAAATAGAAAGGAGAAAGCATATTCAATAATGTAATGAAGAGGAGACACAGTAAATTTTTACGCAATCCACTCTCCCAGTAAATAAACGGTTTAAAAATCAGGCGGAGGAGAAAGGAATCACTTTTAGATGGGTAAAAAATTGAGGCTCAAGGATCCGAATGAGCTATTTAATATAATGAAGGGAAAGGTGAAAGTGTTTGAATTAATCAATGAACACTAAATTTTGGGTGGAGATGATGGAATTACGTGAGTAATTTGTGTGGAATAATTGATTATTAAAAGTGAAAATAAAATTTTGACTTTGATCTACATTTTTTTGCATTCGCAGTTGAGTTTCTCCACTGAAAGTACCCAAGTGCCGTCCTCGAAATGTCCCGAGGAGAAAACAATAACCCGACCCCATCTTCCACTCTCGAAGGACTGGAATGGGACGAATACGAATACACATGGAGAGTCAGCCTTGAGATTTTTGGAATCTTCTTCTTCTCTCGTTGGGTCTGCCCTCCCATTGACTCCTCCACTCAACATTCCCCAAGGAAAGGAGAGGAGAATGGAGAAAGATCGTAAGACACTCATTCCTCTCTTCCGGATACTTTTAAATTCCCTTTCATCCTCCACCTCAGCATCTTCTCGTTCAATGGAAGGGATGGGAGGGTCCGGGGCGTCAAAAGGAAAATCCAATGATTCTTCTCCTTTCTCCTCTTCCTCTTCTGATACTGCTTTCTCTTCCATTCCTGTCCCTACCACTTCCTTGGCCCCCACGAAGGACAGTCGAGTATTGACTCGGAGTGAAAGTGGAGGTAGGACAACAACAACAACAGGAACAGGGTGTACCCTTCATGAGAATAGAAATGACCACATTAATGACAACCGAGGGAGGAACGTGGATGATGATGGTGATGACAGGATGCAAATGGACGAGCCAAATTTAAATTTAGATGAGACTGTTGCGTTTCTCCACTTTCCCCGCCTCCCTCTCGTCCTTCTATCGCTTAGCAATCCTAATCCGAGGGCTAACCTACTTTCTTATACAAGAATGGACGATGCTGTACATTTCGTGTCTAGTCCCAAACATTCTTCTCCTCCTGCTTCTTCCTCTAGTGCTACTTTTTCCGCTGGTAGTGAGGAAAAAATATACAAGGGAAAGTTGAGGGGAAACCCTCCTCAAGTTGAGGACGACATTAATGGAGATGAAGGGAATATAGACTTTGAAAATGTTGGTTTAAATGTTAATCTTGATCCTGGTCTGCCCTTAGGAGGAGGAGTACACGGTCATTTATCTGGACAAGACCGAGGAGAACAAGAAGGAGGCGGGAGTGGAGAAAGGAGGAAAGATCAAGACAGGGCAAAACACAGAAAATTCAATTCAAATCCAAGTCAGAGATCAAAACCAACTCGATGGACAGAAAAGGTCACGACGCCTACTTTCCCTCCCATTGTAGTCCAGAGTGGTTACAATATTGGCTATGGCTATGGAAGCGGGGGTGCGGTATCAAATTTCCAAGGTAGACCTAGACCTGTCAGGTCATCTGACCGTCATGTCATGGGTCCATTCTCAAAGTTTACATCATTTGAATCTGGATGGACGACTAAGGAAATCCGGAATGCCGATTCATTGCTCTCTACTTTAGGTACTTTAGGTGTGGAAAGTAGAGGCAGAGGGAAAAGTGGGAGGAAACAAAATACGGTCGACTTTCACCTTACCCCTTCCTTGTTAAGGGATGGGGAGGATGAACAACAAAAAGTGACTTTTCGGACAAATGGACCCACCACCAAGGATACGGAAAAAGATGCGGAAGATGGGAGGAGGATGAAGGACGAGAGCGACAAAAGTTTTCCAGTAAATAACAAGGAAGAACCTAATGGATCGCCCCTTCATTCCTCCTTCACACAAATTTTTACCAAATATCCTCCTCCATCCACAGTGACACAGGCAGAGGAGGAGGAGGAGGCACCTCTTTGGAAGGAATCTGAGGAAGCAAGTATCAAGGACGAAGAGGAGACCCTATCAAAATCTACCAAAGGGAAAGAGGGGAGGACAAAAAGACAGAGTCACAACAACAATGAGGATAAGAGTAACTTGTCATCCAACCTCAGTCAAGATACAAATCAAACTCTGGGTTTTCCCCCTGGAAAAACTGAAATAGGACATTCACGAGGGAAAGGAGGAGGAGGAGAAAGCGGAGGAGGCACACCGAGTCGAGAGTTGACAACAGTTATTTCACAAATAATTCACTTGCTCCGTATCTCACCTAAACTTTCCACTCCTCGGAGTCGTCAAACTCAGGTTGAACTGGGACAGTCGTCACTCAGAGTCTCCTCTTCCCCTCCCTCTCTATCCTCCTCCTCCTCCAGTCTGGATGAGGATAAACTTGTGAGTCAGGTAGGAGGGGAGAAAGCGACGGTACTCGCTAGACATGTTCGAGACGGTGAGGGAGGGAGGAAGGGAGGAAGGAGAAAATCAAGTGAAAGTACGAGTACAAGACTTGTCGAATCAAATGGGAATGAACTGCCTGACACACCATCTCCTCCTCCTCCTCTTTATTCCCCATCCTCGTTGAGAAGATCAAGAAGACGATTCTACGGGAGTATTGCTAGTTCTCACGTCGACACGACTCACCCAGACTTGACAAAACAGAAACATCCTCATTCACCCCCTCATACTTCTACTTCTATTGGAGGAGATGAGGGAGATCATAAAATTGAGGAGGAGGCGGATAGTGACAACATGTTTGGAGTGCAACAAGGGAACAACTCAAATTTTGATGATAGTGGTAGTGATCCTTCCTTCACAATTTATGAGAGTGTATCATGCCCAGGATCGGGTAATGAGACAACTACTTTCTCCACCTTCTCCTCCTCTCCGTCTTCCTCCACGGGGCAGAGTTGGTGTCCTGATACGCCACATTACGTCGTCTACTCTTGGGTTCTGTGCATGGTCTCTCTCGCCGCTTTCCTCAAACTGTACTTCCTGGTGAAGACCACAATAATTCTTATTCTGTCCGTGTCTTACTCCCTATTGATATTCTTACCCTATGGAAACCTATTTCTACCACAGTCCACTGACGTTCAAACTTCAACAAGGTATTTTCTACCACTCTTTTCTTTCTCTCTCTCCATAACACTTTCTCTTTGTCCTACTTCGATATTCATATACATTATTATGTCTCCTTGTCCTTGTCCCCGGGTTTCCTCCCCGCTTTCCCCTCCACTACCTCCCCTCCTCCATTCAATATAAATAATATATATGTGAGGTGTGCCATGTCATTTGGGTTCAGACTCTCTTTGTCTTCTCCTCTCTCCTCCCTCCTTTCTCTCCTGATTCACTTTATTTATCACTACTGTGTGTGCGTGTGTGGCTGTGGGGAGGTCGAGTCGTGTGTCCGTGGTTTACAGACTCTTAACTCATACTCAAATGTGAGGGAGTGAGAGAGAGTGAGTGTGTGTGTGTGTGGTGGGGGACTTGGGATCATTAATCATTTGTTTTAAACCATTAAAAGGCAAGGCTGACAGTCTTTTCATCCTTCTCTCTTCCCACCACACACACGCACACATATTTGTATAAGTGTGTGTGTGTGTGTGGTGGAATTATAATGATACATGGCTATATATGGTTCTCCTCCTCCGCCTCCTCCTCCTCAGGAGTGGATATCATAGTTCAGAAATTCTGTGCACAAGAGCATTTTCTTGGCCTTTCTCATTTCTCTCCTCTTCTCTGTCTCACTTTCACTCGGTTGAAAGTGAGTGGGAGGGTAATGATAAACTCTCCTCCTCTTCCTATCACTCCTTCCCCCATCATCAATGTCCAGAATGCGGAATTTACGTCTTTTAATTTCGTTTGACTAATGACTAAAGAGAACTTGTCCCTACCTTTCAATTTAAATTTAATATGCTGAACAAATTTCGTTGGAGAACGAAAAGAGAAAGTAGAGAAAATAGAGAGTGGGAGAGAGGTTGACAGTAAGATTGTCTTGTCATCAATCTTTTTTGGTTGGGGGATGGAGACAGAGAGTATGGGAGGATTTTACAAATTATTGTCGACTTAATGTGGGTCAAAGTCATTATATAGCTACATACTCGGGGGAAAGCAGGAAAAGATATTTTCTCCAGAAAATAATGGAAAAATATGACAAACGAACTTTCTCTTCAAAATTTCATATTCGTATTTTCTTTAGAAAAAAATCTCTTGTCATTCTTTTTGAATTTATTAATTTCTATTTTATTTAGGCACAGATGCTGGAAGAAAGTCGCGCGTCATTTTTTTTGTTTATCGCCATTTTATATTTTTGTGTTGCAACTATTGACTCTGTTACACACCCACACAAACATCCATCAAGGGAAGGGATGGAGAGTGTAATTTGCTCTTGTTAGTTCAGAACACTAGCACACACATACATGTTGTTTGTCTTGTCCGTCTTATTAAAGAATTGACAAGTTCATTGGATTTTCCTTCTTCTCCCAAAAACAGAAATAGTCACTTTGGTAGGGTGACAGGAAGAAAATAATTGTTATGACGAGGAAACGTGTCATTTTGCTTGTTCCCTTTCTTTCTTTCTCTCTTGTACATCTTGTTGACTACAAGATTCAGAACTGTTGAAACGTTCGTACTTTCTCCCCTTTT
This sequence comes from Pygmarrhopalites habei, assembly GCA_009870185.1. Lineage (NCBI taxonomy): Eukaryota > Metazoa > Arthropoda > Collembola > Symphypleona > Arrhopalitidae > Pygmarrhopalites > Pygmarrhopalites habei. The sequence goes on along the minus strand of WJFB01000262.1, from coordinate 13,503 downwards.
ACTACAGCAGACAAGACGAGAGGGGACGTGACGTGGATTTGTGATACTCTCTCTTTCTACTTGTTTTTTATATACGTGTACGTGTGTGTAGATTGTGTGTGTGTTGGAATTGCATTCTGCACCCTCCTTCCAACTTGCACGGCTGTCAGCAGGGAAAGTGGTGAGTGTAGTCGCGGAATTATTAGCATACTCAGTTTTTTCCCCATCTTCTTCTTCTTCTCCTCCTCTTGTACTGTAAATCCATCTTGTTGTTGTCCTCTCTCTCTCTCATCCACCCACACAAAGTGCAATTTTCTCTTCTGGTCCTCTAATTCCCGTTCGTCTTTACGTGTCTGTCATTTCATCTTCCAAATTCCGATCCAGAGTTTTTTCAATAATGGAATCCATGTACGGAAGCGAACGGAGCGTCGAAGAGAAAGTACGTATATTTAGAATTAGAATGTATTATGATCATCAGACTGACGTGGATAGACTCCATCCCGAGAGAAAGTGATGCTAGAAATGGAAAAGGGAAAGCGAGACACTGGAAATGATGGAGTGGTACGGGAAATTCCGTACCTTTATACTTAACATGTGTGTGTGGGTTGTGGTTATTATAATTCCTTCAAAGAATGTACATGTAGGGAAAATGCAAAGCAGGAGAAAGTGAGAGAAAGTCTCATTCCCATCACTTTACCGACACAAGAAGAGACAAGCGTGAGCTCAGAAATTTATGATGTGGAGGATAAAGAGAGAGAAAGGGATAAATCTGTAAACACTTATAGAAAATGTTGAATAGGATTGTACACAAATAAGTTGAGACGTGTGTGTGTGCGTGTGTGTGTGTGGAGTGGGATGGAAAAGTTTCTTTTGGCATTAGTTTCTTTCTCCTTTCAAAAGTACAAATCTTTTTTAACGTTCACTCTTCGGAATCCTCCCAAATTCCTTCCTTAATCTCGTGTCAATTCGATTCGTGTATGAGATGAATTTTCATTGACATGGATTTGATGAGTTCTGATTTTTATTTGCAGGAAATGTAAAGTTCAAATTCCAGGTGAGTTGACGTTTCCTCATTTCCAGAAATTTTTAGTCTGCTTTTGATTAAGTGATTTTTATAATCTTTTCATTTTTTCCAGCTCAAATCCAACTGTTCATGGTGAGTAAATTAATTTAACAATATTTATTTACATTTGAATGGAACGGAATGGAATGAATTTATTTGTACTGTAAACGCAGTTGATCCTCTTGTTCCTCTACGTCGTCGTCTACCACTCACGCCTCGTTGAGGTGACGTCCAGGCTGGATTTTCTATGGAAGAAACAAGCTGAGACAGAGGTCAGTTTTCATTAACTTAATTTCAAATTGGAATTTTTTTATTCAATTTTCATGGATTTCTTATAGTTACAAGACATGGATGAGTTACGTCAGTACAATAGTCAGGTAAATATTCGGAACAGAAAATCGTATAGTCATTTGTAAAAAAAACTGAGACTTAATCCGTCTACTTTCGTTCACAGCTCCTGAGAAACATTTTGCCTGATCATGTGGCCATGCACTTTCTCCTATGTGAAGAACGTCAAATGGATGTACGTAATTTTTACATTTATGACTTGATGAACTCTAAATCCAATTTCAATTTTTAATTTTTTTAAAAATCACGTTACAAATGTGTGCATGTCATTGGATGTTGCTTTCGCTTATGACGCAAATAGATAATTTTTGCTTAACTTCAACGCCACTTGGATGAATCAACTCTGACTTGAATTGTGTTAGCGCGAATGGACCGGGAATTTGCACAAGTGGCGTTGAAGTACAACATTTAGATTTTGTATTCCCACATTTTTTAACCTAGTCTCCACTGACCTGGAAGTCAACGGCATTTAAATAAACGGAAAATGTAGAAAAAATCCTCCATAATCCTTTTTCCCACTTTATCGGAACCCTTTTCAAATACTTACACTAATTTTTGAAAACTCGGTTCAATCCGCAGTCAAAATATTTCTAAAAATAGAGAAGTGCAAGAGCATGAGAAAATTGACTAATTTTCCCGAAGGTCATGGTTTTCCGAAATTTTATCCCAATGTCCTTTATTTCTCAACGCTACATGCATATTTGTGTAAGTTGTCTTTAGCCTTTGAAAAGAAATTCGTCTGATATTATGATTACCCCGTACCGTCCATCGTAACTGTCACCGTCCACTTGCCAATGCAATTTCGCCCCGTTTTACTCGAAGGGGCATTGATAAATGACAAAAGAGTCTCAATGAACGAACGGCGTTATACCTATAATTGGATTTGATAGGGAGAGAGTAATTTTTGACTTTTTTGTTCCATTCTATCTCCTTCCCTCCTTTCCCTCTTCCCCTATTACCATATTAAGGGAGTGAAAGTCAGGGTAATATACATGTAATGTGATGTGTCTACGTGCCCTCCCCTCCCACACACACACATCACAAAAGACCATGAATATGAATTTCCCCTGCAATGTGACGCCTTCTCCCGTCCATTCCTTTGTTCCTCTCTTTTCGAGGTTGAGGGTGGGAGAAAGTAGGGAAGATTAATGTGAGATTTATCATTCGATTTTGTATTTGGATTTTATTTTCGTTTTCTCCACTTTCCTTTTTATTTCCCTGGAATTTTCATGGCCCTTTCCTCAGTCACCCACACAGCTGCACTGTACAAAGGGTACAAGTATGGGAGAAAGGAGTGCTTTCTCCCTCGTTGGAACCCCAGCTTACGAGATGGACGGACAGGAAGGATTTTGAAATGAATAATGGCAAGTTCTACTCGGTCATGTCGGCAAGTCGAGGAAGTTATTATCGACTGTCGGCTCTCTGTCACTGTCAGGTAGCCTTAGAAATACTCCGAGAAATCCCAGAGAATGATGGATGAGGATGAAGAGGACGTCATCCTTCAACTGTGTCAAAATTCCGAATATTTTACACACCCATTCCATTTTACCGTATATCTAGCTCTCTACATTGTCTTGTATTTGAAGAGAAAGTCTTCCAGGAAATCTTGAACTTGATGGAATCACATGATCACCCTCCATGTCTTTTCCTCTTCCTAAACTTCCGCCTTATTTCCTCTTCTCATCTCTCAATTGCCATTGCCATTTTTTTCCAAGCCAGTCCAAGTCGAAACAGTAATAAAGACTCGGCCAGGCTGTTACTTGTTGGTTCAAAAATGGATCAAGTTAAAGATTTTGACAGACTTTCGTCCTACACTACAGTCTACAGACTACAGTGTTCGAATCGTGTGTGCGGATGAGAGGAAAAGGGTTTTTTTATTGGAAAAGTTTTATTTCCCTGGGATTATTTGTCTTGCTTGACATATGTAGTAGTTTGTGTCACTAAATCTTGTCTTGACGCCCGCTTTCTATCCTGTACAACTGACTGCGTGTGTGTGTGTGTGTTTGAGGAGATTTTAAATGAATAATGTGTGTGATTTTCTCTGTGAAGTTTACATTGTGTTTTAGAAACGACTCTCCTTTTTTTTCATGTCAACTTCCAAATTTGGTCATTAAAACCAAGTCTTTGTATGCCTTCTTTCTTTCTCTTTCTCTAGGAACTGTACTCACAAGCGTGGGAGAAAGTTGGGGTCATGTTCGCATCCATCCCGAAATTTATTGATTTTTACTCGGAAGATGTGAATAAGGGGATCGAATGTATTCGTCTCCTCAATGAAATTGTTGGTGAGTTTCCCTCTAATTTTTCTTTTGACTCTCCTTTCTCTCCCGCTTTCACCACATTCAAGAATAAATGATAATGCCATTTTGACGCTCTCTCCTTTCTCCCCTTTCACCAAGTCTGACTTGTTCCAGTCGAGTAATTAAATTCCGAGTAATTGTCCCCCTCCCCACACACACATCCACCCTCTCATTCAGTTGATCCTCGTTAATTGATTGTGATTGTATTTCATGATATGATCATCATTCATTATTGGAGTAGATAGGGAGGAGGAGGAGGAGGAGAGAGAAAAGACATGGGAGGAGGAATTGATTGAATGAGAAACGGCCTTGAGGAGAAATTTGGTAAGAGAGGAAGAGAAAGAGAGAGGAATTAGAGTGAGGATGACAACCTCCGCTAATGTGTTGTAGTGATAATGATGATGGTGGTGGTGGTGCTGAAGTTTTCTTTCCCCTCCTCCTCCTTCTCTATCTCGATTAGGATCGGGAGGGGAAGGATGACGATTTAGAAGTGAGAGGTGGCAGGAGGGATTAAAGGAGGGGAGGATGATGAGTCCCGGATGACTTTGACGAGTTACATTTCGTGGTTTTTGTGGAGAAGTTGACTGTTGGATGTTGGATGTGGTGTGTAAGTGTGTGTGTGTGGAGGAACTGGAGCCCATCCTCCTCTTCCTCCTTGATAATAAATATTTTGTCGAGTTAAAGAGGAATGACTGAAGAACAGAGGAGGAGGAGGAGGAGAATAAAAGAGAATCCCTAACTTGTAATATGAATGGAGGACTGTACAAAAAGAGAATCGGGAATGCCATGAAAGAGAGAGAGAGAGGGAGAAAGTAGAATTCCAAGATTCTAAGAATTTGTGGAACGGGAGAAAGTACAATTACACAAGCGAGAGAGAGAGAGAGATAGAATGTGGAGAATATATTGGATGAGAGGGAGAGGGAGAGAAAGTGAGAGCGGAATCATTGATGAGGACCGCTGAGGGGAAATGGACAAGTCATTTATATTAGGTGTTTTCTCCTTGGAAATTCTCTCCCCTTTTCTCTCTCTCTTCCCCCTTCTACTTTCTACACACACGTGCTTTTTTTTTTTTCAGTTGACTTTGATGAACTGTTGGATGAACGACGGTTCTCCAGCATTGAGGTAAAGAAATTCTATTCGGAAAAAAACAATTTTTTTCATTAAATTTTTTTCAACCGCCATGTCATCACATAAATTTTTGTCAGAAGAATGGGAAAATGATAAATAAAACATGAGATATTATTATTCTTATTATACCCTACAAACATTTATTAGAAAATCAAGACTGTCGCTAGTACCTACATGGCTTGCTCGGGTCTCAACCCTACCGACCAGGTATTTCAATTTTACTTTCGGATTAGGAATCTAAGAATATTTTGTAAAAAATGCATCGAAAAATGATTCATAGGTTGGACATGGAGACAAAGACAACTGTGATCACCTCTGTACTCTGGTAGACTTTGCTCTGGAGATGAAGGACAAGTTGGAAGATCTCAATCGACATGCATTCAATAATTTCAAACTTCGAATTGGTAATTTATATTCAAATTTTGCTATTCACAATGTCCCAAGGCCGTTCATTGTCAGTACTGGGTGAAAGTGTGAGGAGAAAGAGTCAAGTTGAGTCAAGGTGTCCATATCTTTTGATGACACTCTTGAATATTAATATCATTATGTGACTCAATCCCTGTTCATCAAGTCCTCCTACTTTCACTCCCATTACACTGTGTAGTGCAGCATAATCCTGCATTTAATATTCTCGGAGAGGACAGAGAGGAGACAGGAGAAGTGTCCAATCCTCTTCTACATCTTGATCATGAGTGAATTAAAAGCTGTAACAACATGTTGAGGTTCTTCCTCCTCTTCCCTCCTTTCTCCCGTAATGAGGGAAGGGGATGAGTCATTTAATGTCACACTTAAGAAAGTGGGAGGTGGATAATTACCCAAGTTTTCGCTGCAGTGTGTCTGGACTAGAGAGAAAGGGAGAGTAGGGTAGAGAAAGGAGGAGGAAATTTATTATGCAGTTATGTAGAACAAGGACCAAAGTCTTTTCTCCTTCAGCCTTGGCGCCATTCCGCCCCTTTCCAACTCCAACATTATGGGATAGGAGATGAGAGACATAATAATTGAAAAAAAGCAGAGCCACCCATTCGTACACCATACAAAGCCCAAAAGTCTGTTGTGTGTTGAGTGAAGATAAAGATTCTTATACCCGGGTATCGTAGTCACCTAATCAAAAATCTAAAATGTGAGTTTATCCTGGAAAATAGTTTCCCTCTATTTCTATTTTTGGACTAGTCAATCTATACAGTCTCTCTCACAGTTCTCTTTTCATGAAGAGAAAAAGAAGAGAAAAGTGCGACTTTCACTTTTTCACCCAGTTTATCTGAAGGTTATAAGGGAAAAGAAGAGAAAGGGAAAAACTATGACTTGAGCCGCTGCCACTTAAACTGGAAACGTTCGAGGATGAGAAGAAGGAGGAGGGAAAGAAGAAAAAAAGAAAAACAGATTCTGAGGTTCAAGATAAATAAGATAGTGGAGTCGAGAAGACGTATAAAAAAGAAGGGAGAGAGAGAGAAAGAAGGGCCAAAAGGCTGTAACCCTCAGGGTCCGTTATAAATGTGTGTCTGTTTGTGGAAGGTACACTATCAGCATTTCTCCCATAAAAGCTTTTTTTCCTCTTTTCATTCTCCCTCATCTCTTTTCTCCTTGGAAGAGTGTACAAGGCAGAGAAAGTGTGTGTGTGTGTGTGCTTTTGTTGGGTGTCTTTGCCACTTTTTCGATTACCAATGGGATGCGATGTGAGTTAAACCTTGGAACTAGAGAGAGAGAGAGAGAGAGAGAAGAGGTTATGCTGATATGTAACGATTCTTGCTCACTAACACACACACGCACACACACAACATGTCTCTTTTTTGATGATAAATGTGCGTGAGTTCACTTTGTGGGTGTGTGTGGGAGCCATAACTATTAGCCCACGGAAGCCACAAAAAGAGAGAGAAAGTTGTTGGTGAGAGAGAGTGTACTGTGTGTGTTTCCGTTTTTTGGGGTTGACTTTAAAACTCAACTTATGACTCTCTATGATCCATAACTTATGTTAAATTGACTCTACTTTACAAATTACTACGTGGGTGTGTATTTGTGTTGTAGTTTCGGTGCCCAGTACGGTACGCGCACGTACTTTCTCTCTCTCTCTTTTCCTGTAGTAGACGAGGGTTGTGAACTACTCGACACATTGTCTAATGACTGTAAATGTGTGGATTGTGTGTGTGGGGAATGCGAGGAGGCTTTTTGAAAATGTTTTCCACACAATTAAATCTCAAGGCAGAGGATCTTCAACTCTCACATTATCCATCCACCTGCCTCATTGACTTCTAATGACCTCAGAGGGAGAGAGAGAGGAGCCAATTTCTCGACTTTGATGTCACAATCAAGTTGAGTGAATTGATGCTCACACATTCACTTTCTCTTTTGTGTGTGTGTGTGTGTCAGTCGTAGACAGTTGTAACAATGGTCAACTTGTCAAAATGACCAAATTCCGGGAGATACAGTGGAGATACCGGAATTTTCCCTTGACCTCATTATCAGTTGTGAAGAAGAGAGATGTGTGTGTGTGTGGAGGGATGAAGGAGGAAGGGGATTGGTGAGACAAGGTCGTGTGAACGATCTAGAAATGTGATGTCAAGTCAAAAAGATTAGAGAGAGAGAGAAAGAGACGAGACGAGGAGGGAAGACGGAGTAGAAGAAGGAAATGTATGGAAATAAATGAAAGTTTTCCTCTCACACTAATCCTCACGTTCCACGCTTTCACTCGACCTTCCTCCTTGTCATCATCAATGAAGAGGGAGGAGAGATCCGGTGATCATTGATCACCGGAAATCGTACTGATGACGATGAAAGACTATAAATTTGTGTGTGTCTGTGGAAAAGGGGGACAGAGAGAAATCTCTTTTGAACTGGACTCTTTTCAACTTTTTTCTACTTTCTCTCTTCTCCTTTCTCCCTTTTGACTTGTTCAAATTTTGTTTGGGAACTTGGTCTACTTGGTCGTGGAACATGGAGGATTTTCAGATTTTTGTTAGGCTACAAGAAGGATTAATAGATCACTTAATTATAGTGGAAGAGAGAGAGAGGGCAAAATTTTTTTGCAACGGTGGCAGATTGAAGGTAATTTCTCTCTCCCGTCCTTTTTATTCATGAAGAATGGAGTAAATTGAGATATTCTCTCTCTTGGATAATAGTGGCGGACAAAATACATAAAGAGAAAGTGTTCACATGGACAAATTTTTCAAAAAAAGAAAAATTTGTGGAACACACCCGACCACACAGAGAGAAATTAGTGACTGCTAATTAGAGGATATTTTTTTGGGAGAACAAAGGACTGAGGATTCTGCACATTTGTGTAGTACATAAATGTGGGACATTATATATATATTATAATAAAATATTACAATTTCGTAGAGTGAAAGTGTACATCATCCTGAAGAAACTTGGGGGAAAAGTGAAAGTGAGCTTTTGCAAGACATTTGTATGGAGCAATCATAAAAAGAGGGAAAAGAGACCATTAATTTTCTTTTCTCTCCCATCTTTCCATCGTACATTCTCTTTTCTCTCTCTCTCTCAAATGTATAAAAGTTTTTTTGAATGGAGGGGAGGAGAGCATCTGCCAACGTTCCTTTCCTTTGAGAAAGTATTTTACTCGACAACAAATTTTAATTTTATGGTGGCTAAAGACATTTTTTGTGTGTGGACTGGGGAACATCCTCTGGAACTTCATTTGATTGTCGTTTCCCAAGTTCTACTCCATGTAATAGAGTGGAGACTTGTTTCAATATATACTATACGCTGCGAAGATTAGTTTTCAACTCTACATTCTCCCTCTTTAAACACTCAAAACTGTCTACACTGAGACTTTCTCCTATTTACATATACTGTGTATTACTTTCCTCAAACTCTGTTTTGTCAAAACTAAACTTACATAGAATATAATGTTTGGAATGTGTATCGTAAAAAAAGAATAATTTTCTCTTTTCTGGATTTTTCTTTGGCGAGTCCAACTCTCAAATTTCTAAAAATAGGATTGGACAATAATTATTATGTTGATTTCTAAAATCACTTTCTCTCTTAAATCTACATGATAGGACTTTGTATCGATACTACTAATGTAGAGGTTGATTTTGTAAATTGTAATTACTCGATTTACAGGGATATCATTTGGTCCGGTAGTTGCGGGTGTCATCGGGATTAAAAAGGTCAGTATATTTTTATGCTGAAATTATCTAAAATTGCACAAATCTGCATGTCAAACTTTTTTAATCAAGATGTTAATTCTCGTTCGTTTTACAGCCTCATTTTGACGTATGGGGCAATACAGTCAATGAAGGCAAGTGATTTTATTCAAAACTGTTGTCTGTATTAATTATTTTCTAGAGTGAAAGTAATTTTTAAAATGTTTTTTAAAAAAAACTTCAGCTTCAAGAATGGACACTACAGGCCGTCCAGATAGTATTCAAGTTACGAAAGAATGTGCTCAGGTAATATAGAAAGAAAATAGACAATCTGACTCCAGTTTTTTGAAAAATGATTTATGATCCTTTACAATCCTTTTTCCAGATTTTAGAAAAGAATGGATTCCTTCTAGAATATCGAGGTACTTCCTATTATCGTAGTAAAATAAAATACAGTTCACAGTTGGAGGCATGATTTGTGTATTCGGAGTGTACAATATCCTATTGTCAAAATTGTAGGAATGGTCCCAGTCAAAGGGAAGGGACAAATGGAGACGTACTTTGTGAAAGGAAGGGCAAAGTCTCGGTTCCGACTTCACGAACCGGGTGGTATGCAAAATCGGAAATCATTGGCCGCCGTCGTTTTCGGAATGGTTCAAGCTAGAAGACGACAAACTATCAGAGCGAAAGGTAGGTCAATTGCTATTTCTTGAAACTTTCAAACTTTTCTCTGTACTGAATAGATTCCAAGAAAAAGTTTTGACTTTCTCTCTATACTTTCCCTTCTCAGGTCCTGACCTTCTCTCCTCTGCATCCCCCAAACAACAACGATCTGGAAGCTACAGAAAGTCGAATAAACAAGAACCTTGAATTTCAATTAGGACGTTTAAAAAAATATATTCGAATTATATTATGTACTGTGCGGATGACAATTTGAATACAATCGTACAACATGGAACTACGATTCGTACTCGTAGTTTTAAAACCAAAGACAAAAAAAACACTTGAATGAGAAGAGAGAATCTGTGAAAAATTGTATGAATGATTGTTTTTGGGGAAATGTACGAAACACAATTAATTATTAATTAATTATTGTGTTTGGGGCTGTGACGTACATTTCACTTAATAAGGTACCTTTATTTGCTAATACTGTGTGAATTTGACAAAAATACAGTCAAAGCAAAAAAAGAAAAGAAAAATAATGATGATTCGTCGAGAGTCGAGGTCCATATCAAAAAAAAGGTCACGGCATGGACAGGGTCCTTGACCGTCTCTACAAATATTGATATAACATGTCTATGAGTAGAGAATTTATTTGGCTTATTTTGTACTCATTAGCTTGATTTTTGTTTTGAAAATTTTGTTTTGAAATTTCATACAGTTTTTCAGCTATATTTTTCTATAAGTCTAATGATTTTTTTTGCTAATAATAATACAGTATGAATATTGTTATTTAATTTGAGATGAACTCAACTTGAAAAGTGTAAATGACTTGGTAGGCATAAAAAGGACACTTAAGGATCTATTTTTTAAGTGTGGCAGTATCCTCAGACCTTTTCTTGACCTCTAGAGGTCGAAGTAGATCTTGAACTGTCCTTGCAAAATTGTACAACTTTAACGCCACTTACCTTTATTTCTAAAATTAGTCTAAGCACCATAGCTTAAATGAATTATTGAATAAAGCTAAGCAGCGTTGAAGTTTAACAATTCTGTAAGAAAAGTGTATAATCTATTTTGACCTGTAGAGGTCAAAAGAGGATCTGAGAATGCAGATTATAAGCCTAATAAGACATACTGTAATTATTTAATAAACAGGCTCCTTTCTGTCTCATGTAATGCCTGCCATGTCCTCTTATTTACGCTCAAAAATATTTTGCTTTAAATTGTTTCAGTGTTATTTTGATTTTTACTGTGTACCATAATTTAATATTCAAACTATTATTATTATTAGCAAGAGTTTTCCTCTAATTTTTCCACACTGGAAATCCTAAAATTCATAATAATAATGTGGTAATCATGGAATATCCAAGAAATCAATAATAATGACAAAGCTGTCGAATTCTATATAAAAAGAGAATCAGGTGCTAAACTGTAAAAAAAGAAGGATGCTATAAAAAACGTGTGGAATTGTTCACTAAAAATACCTTAACACAAAAATGTGAAGTGTTTTAATCTATTGTAAGTAGGTTAAGGAAACCACGCAGAATTTATTATTGATTGATCTGTATTAAAATTGATGAAACCACAAAAAAAATTAGAGTTGGTCGTTAATTTATTTATTCAAATTCATTTTCTCATCCTACGACAAGTGCTTTATAATCTCTTACTCATATATTTGAATCATTCAGATTGTGACTTGATGATTCCTATGCAAAAAAATTAATTTAATGCTTTGCTAAAAATTCATTCATGGTAATATGTAAATATTACAGATTACAGTGGTAGGAGTTTGTAGGCGATCACAAAATTATAAATAAATTATGATTCACGATAGTTGATATTAACATTTACGCCATTGATCACATCATTTTTGACAGTCAAAAATATCAACGTGGAGGAAAATGAAACAATAATACTGATGTAAATTAATTTAAAACAATATACTTTCCCTAGCCACAAATAAATAGTAAAAATTATTCGTATAACGAACGCTCTCTTTCTCTCTCGCTCTCTCTTTGTAATATCCTGAAAGACAGCGCACATAAAATTCGCTCAATTGATCCTAATAGACGAATTAACTTGATCACTCCAAAATGTTTACACATTTTATAATTTAAAATTTTCCTAGCAAATATTTTTCAAAATAAATAATAAATATCTTCAGCAATTTTGATTACAAAAATCTAAACTTTCAAAGACATTACCGGATTGATGTGGATTTAAATTAAATTAGGAAAAAGGCGAAATTTGGTAAAAATGGAATATTTTTACCAAAATTTATTAAATTTTTTTAAATATATAACTAGTCAATTCATTTTTCAGAGATTAGAATTTTCGGCTACAGAATCTCTAAATCACAGTGCCTGATTTCCGGATGTCCCTTCTTAAGTTTCGTTTCAATTCGATCAATTTCTGCTCCAAGTGTGTCTACAATGGACTCGCCTGGATATTAAGTAAATGAAAATTTAGATTTAATTAGGACAATCAAGTCTTATACTCTACTATAAAATATTGTCATATGGATGGATACAACAGAATTATTTTTCTCACCGTGCTTCAACATGAATTGTTCAAATTCTTCCTTACTTTGAATTGCCTTACATTCCTACAAAAATTAAAATAACACATCAAGTTATATACGATCCGACATGGTAATTTACGAATAATTTCAAAATTCAATTTGTAAACACATAGTAAACTTGTAAAACTTGCCTCGAGCATCTGAAGAACATTATTTTTCTCAAGATAAGCTCTTGTCAACTCTCTGCCATCAAAATCAACTTCAGCTTTATACCGAACCAAACTGTTACCCATGTCAATTCCCTTCACATCATGGATTGCTCGAATCATTACGTCCTGCTCTAGTTGAGTATTTATTCGATTTAAATTCTCCCTAGGAATGGAACGACCAACCAAAGCTGTGCCATTTGTGTAGATGATGAAGGAGGCTACCCAACCTGCATTTCAAATTTCAAATTAATTTTACAATTCGACATTATGTAAAGAAAAAGATTCTCAAATGTTCAGTCAATATCTACTCACCCAAAATCCCACCAATTACTAGTGAGCCAACAGCGTCAGGGATTGGACTACCAGTTATCGTCGTTAGACCCATACAAGTGGCAGCCACAATTACACCAGCTACAGCAGCGGTATCTTCCATTATGACTACATTTATTGATGGATCTATACTCCTGAGAACTATTTTAAAACACAATAAAAGAATCAAAGTTTAATATTCACATTAGTAAAGGAATTCTGAAGAATAGTAATATATTAATAGTAGCTCACTGAATTCTTTAAATGTAAGATTTAATTCCTTAGTTCGCTTCTTGACCATATTGACAGCCATGAGGAGAGTCGCTCCTTCCGATACTAAAGACCCAGCAAGGATAAAGAATGCCTAGAGAGAAAAGAAAAATTATTAATTTTCTCTTAAAAACTTTAAAAAATATTTTATTGATAATCCATGTGAATTATACCCAGTAAAGAGATTCAATATGTTCTAGGGTGACCAGTCCGATTATTCCGTGGTAGAAGGAAAGACCAGCACCAACACAAAAAATACCTACTCCGGAAATCAATGATGCTACGTGTCTCATATTTGTGTATCCATAAGGATGATCCACATTCGCCCTTTGAGTTGACTTGTGAATTCCATAGGCTAGAATAAGTTGATTTATTGTGTCGGCTAATGAATGAACTGCTTCAGCAAATAGACAATGTGACCCCGTCAACCACCAGGCAAATAATTTTATCACAAAATTACTTCCATTTCTGTGAATTTCAAAAAACAAAAAATGACATGTAGGGACAACCGGGGCTATTCGGATAACGGGGCTATTCGGGTAGTTGCTATTTTGGGCCACTTAAATTACATTTTGATCAAATTTTTCGAAGGAATATTGTAGTGCAGAGAGTTGGCAGC